>JAOEGS010015879.1:25746-40454 GCA_025447755.1 Corythornis vintsioides | reverse complement strand
ACGCATTGGTCCAGTATGTGGCTGGTAGCACTGCTTCCAGTAAAAGGCCATGATGCTCATTCCATAATCAGAATCTGATTGCAAGGTATAATTTTGCAATTATATGCAAAGGTATAATTTTGGGGTGCTGTGGAAACTCACCTTTTATACAGTTTGGTTTACCTCTTTCTGAATTGCATCTGCTTCAGCTTGCTATCCTGACTCCCACGGTAGCAAATTAGTGTTTCCCTATAAGGCCCTGAACAATTCCATCCTTCTCTAGTCTGCCACTGGTCTCTTGTACTACATAAGCCTCTGCTGCTGGGAGATTTAAAAGAAATCAGCCAGCTACCATGACTGGGCTGACAAAGCCCTTTAAGTGAATCTGTTCACTACAGGGTCTGTGTTAATCACCTAAATGTCTTCATAGAGTGTGTTAATTTGCAGCTATCATCTCCTTTCATTGTCTTTCCCAGAGGCAGCAGTGGAGTGCCTTGCTTGGCATTTAAACGCTCGCTCTCTGTTTCTGTTAGGCCCCTGGACTTGTCACAGGCTTTGGTACCCAGGAGAAGCTGTTTCCAGAGACATGGCTGGTTCTGGTGTCACCCTCCTGTTGCTTTTGGGAAGGAAGTTCTTGTGCTTCCTCATCTCCAGTGCAGCACTTGTCTGTATGTGCTTGGCTTAGATCACGGATTGCTTTTTAGGGCTGAAGTGTGCTATCCTGCAGAAATCCAGCACACAGGGTGGGACACACACCCCTCTCCTGGTCAGGAGATCAACAGCAGCATTTGTTTGTGTTGTGTTTCTGAAGGGCTTTATATTCAGGTACACAGTGCTGTTGTAGTCTCAGTCACACCTTGGTTCCTCCTGGGTTTACTATGTAAATAACTGTAAGAATGGGGCTTAGAGTCGATGAGAAGTCTACTCTTCCAAGTAGTTAATCTGGAAAATGAATTCAAGATGAACAACATTAAATCCACCATAATTCTGAATGAGAATACCCACACAAGGATTTAATGGTTTAAGTATTCCATTAGATTAATTTGGATTTCTGAGTGTACTTAGGTAATGAAGCCTTCTAACATATGCTCTGAAAATTTCCTACAGACTTCAGTACTGTGGAGGATTGTGACTTGATGTTTATATTTCTTGTTTCTTTAGCCTCTTAACTGCACTACCAAGTACATTCTGATACTGTTGTTACTTTGCTCGCTCCCATGTGATCTGCCTTAGCAGATACATTTTAGGTTGCCTGAGATGTGAATAAGCTCCAGTAATTTTGGTAGCCTCAAAACTCCCATCTTAAAGCTCTGTGTTTCTCTGAATTGTATGTTACTTTCCAGGAATGCCTTTAGTTTGCCACTACAACAACTCAGCTGTGGGATGAATGTTTTGACTGGACCCGAAAGTTATTTTTATAAACTTTCTCTCTGTTGAGATGCTGTTATCTAACAGATAGTAAGTACCTTGTTGAATAGATACGCTCCCCTACTTGTGCTAGTTGTTTTCATTTGATGTTGACAAGGGGGGTAGAGGCTGATCAGACATGAAGTGATCTTTGGTGCTTCTAGATGCCAGTGCCCAAGGCAATGATCTGTAGGTTCCTAAGGTGTTAGCCAATTGTTTGGCTGTGATTCAAGGAGTTCAGCTATATGTTTTGGAAACACAGTTCTGTAGCAAGCATGTGGTTAAAAACAAATCTGTGTTCCAGTGCTGGTGCAGGGAAAGGAAATGAGTGGCAGTGGCTTATTCTACATGACATATTTACATGTATTCTTACCTTGTTAGTTCATATGTAGGACTATTCTCAGAGGCATCTTTTGGCATCTTTTTAAAAATCAACACGATTTCCTAAAGAATAGAACTGCTTTGTTTATTCCTGCCCTGGAGTGCTTGTATATGCTTATGAAGGCCTGATGTACATGTTCTATTTCCTGACAGCCAAGGAAAGTTCTCCCCAAAGAGGCAAACAGCTGAGCTAAAGATTGTAGCTGACATGGGAGAGTGGCTGATGTGACAGTACTGTGGCTGGTAATGACAGGTTTACTGCTGTTCTTGCTGCCCTGAAGGATTTTTTGCTGAAGGTAGAAATATAGCACAGGCAGGGAGAACTAGAGGGCTGCTGGTTCAGATTGCTGGCTTTGCTTGTAATACTGCTTGGCAGAGCTTGTAAGGAGATCTTTTGTATAGCCTGAAGTTTGTCACTGTCAGCTCAGCTGCAGGCGACTCCCTTGTCTCTGATTGCAGCTCTTTATTTGGGATATGAAGAGCATAGATGTGCATTGTGGAGAGGGAGGGGTGGGGAGTGTGGGGCTAGGGGCAGGTGGATAGAGCTTCACCCTGCCAGCAGCAAGGAATTATTACCCAGGCTTAATAATCTGAGACATCAGAGAAATGTTCACTGCATTGTGGTGTTCTCTCTAGAAAGAAAAAAAAAAAAAGAGTTGACAGAGACATTTTTGAGCCACCAGAGGTCTGCTCAAAGCACCATTAAAATGTTGGATCCAATACTCTCCTTCTCCAGCATCTGAAATATGCCTCTGTGTGTGCAGGGGGATGTGGGTGGAGGTGCTGGTTTGCCTCTCAGAAGTAAATGTTTATCTGTAAGCAGTGCTTTCTTTAGAGCTATAATTTTTGAAAATTAATCCTTGAGGGACTGTCAATGGCCCATTTGTTCAAAAACCTTGAGCTTTAAATGAATTGCAAAAAGAAGGAAGCCTTTTGATGCTGGCAGAAGTTTGTCAATGTAGTGTCAGTGTGTCAGGACGTGTGCCTCTCCTCACCCTGCCTTTTGTCAATGGCCCGTGAAATAAAGCTGGGTTGTGGCTACAACTGGGAAAAAGCTTTGTCCTTCCTCAATCCTTTCCCTTTACATCTTGGGGGAAAAAAGACATTTATATTTCTAAAAGGCAAGTTCACAGAGAAACAAAGACGATATATATATATATATTCTACAAATGTTTAACTGCTGATGATAAACTTTGGACTGCAGTTTTTGTCAAAGAAGAATGTTTAAAGCAATAGCCTTGCGTAAACTCTTATTTGTTGAGCGTGGTGTGAAGTGTCCTGAAGAAGCTGGAGCTTGATGTTGGACAGATGAAGGGAAGGATGGATATAAAACTTAACGTTTTGTCAAGTTAAAACACCTTCTGCAATGAATGCAACTTGTAAATTTAAATTTAACAGACCAAATGGCAAAGCTGCACTTGGGTAAACTGTACAAAATGCCCCTTGCAAGCACAATCACTTACAACTCACTAGTTTTATATTCATATACACAGTTAACCCAGTGTGTCAGTATGGGTTGCATGCTCATAACCAAGCAGTAAGACCCTTTTTCTGCTCTTTTTGTCCCTGTTCTGCTGTTTGTGTCACCTGATAAAGCCTGGAGTCCTGCAGTGACCTCTTCTTCCGTCAGGCTTTGCCCATTGCATGTTACCAAATTGTCCAGACCCTTTGATCTCATAAACTGGAACCAGGTCCTGCTGCTTTGCTGGAGTCAGTTCTTACTCATATTAGTTCTTGGTCTTCTCTGAACAGTGGCATCAACACACTGGTGTTTATTTCACAGTTCTCCTTTTTCCCTGTAAACCTGCAGGTTACTTTTGTGTTGAAGGAGACTCAATAGACACACACAGATGTTTTCTGCTTTGCACATAAGTACTGTTTTGTTGGGGTAGATCTCTCCCTTAGCTCTGTTTTTAATTCCCTGCTGCTTCTCAAAATAGCCACAAGCCACACGTTCAGGGGTGTTATAGGCTGAAAAATAATTGTTACCAGAATATGAAATTCTATTTAGAAAAGAATTAAAGGGAGTCATGTGCCCAAAACATTAGAATTTCAATTGGAAATATTCAACCTTGTTAACTGAATGTAATATTTTGCCAGCTTTCTTTTAAATGACATAATGATAAAAGAACTCAACCTGATTTCAAATGGCTGCATGTTAATAGATTCTAGCAGGTGCTCCAGAAATCAAGGGAGTTGATGAAATTCAGAATGCCCCCTCCCCCTAAAGAAAGCTGATTTCTAAAAAGGGCACATGTTTTTTAGTCTGGTTCATTAAATGAACAAAAGACTACGATCTGCTGGTACTGCTGCTCTTTTGAGGTTGGTATTTTTGTAAGGATTCAAATTGCATCTGTCTTAAATGGAAGTTCCACACGAGCTTAGCTATGTTCATGTCAAGGCACCTCTAAACTGTATCATTATAAGGTCCCAAAAGTGCAAAACCAGCTGGGATAAAACTTCCAGAAAAAAACCAACAACAACAAACCAACAAAACCCACCAAAAGAAACCACAACCAAACAACAGCAAAAGAAAAGCTCTAAACTCTATGAGATGTCTTTTGTTATCTGACCTGCAATTGCTCCAAGGAGTCTGCAGAGAAAGCCCCAAGACTGCATTTCATCTGCAGTTTGAGACAGAGATATTCTTTGTAGCTGACAGTAGGCAGCGAGGCGGAATTCCTTTTGTTCCTCTGCTTGTTCAGCACAGTAAGTAAATTTAGGTCAAACTCTCCATGGTTTGATGGCACGCCTGGAGATGTAATACACTTTGTCTAATAGCCAAGGGAAACAGTCATTTAACCAAGTAACTGTTTCATGTCTTTAAGTGCCTAATTTGACAGACAAGGCGCAGTTCATAGGAAAACAATGGATCCTACAATGGGATGTTCTCAGCCCGACCTCTGTGCCCAGTTGGATACCAATGGGGCCTGTTAATATGGAGATGTTTGCCAGGTTCAGTGAGTGTAGCAACATCATACACAGGCTACAGCTGAGTTACATCATGCACTGTGTTGCATCATACCTTCACTACAAATAATTTGCCTTTTTTCCTGCTATAAGGTTTCTGAAGTAGGCTGTGAAGAAAGAGTGTTTAGTTAAAAGAAAAACAAACAGCCTGCTTTGCTTTTCATTTCAGAATAGTGGGAGATTTTGTGTTTTTCACACTTCTTTTTCCCAAAGACCCAGTTCAGCACTTGATTGCACGTTGACCATCAGACCAGAAGCAGCTAAAACAGCAGCTGTAAAATGACAGTGGTACAGAAGAGCTGCTGTATAAGCAGATTATAAAATATGCAGAGGTGGAAGTTACCTACCCTCAATAAGGAACTCTTTGCTGTTCCTTACTTGGTAAGTTCAGCCATCATCTCTTGAAGATAAATGTTGATACTGCCATAGTAGCTTTGACTCATTCCACATTGGCTTCTTATCGTCATGCAGTCATGGTTTTGACTTTTTGGAAAGGTTTTCTTTACAATGGAAGTATATTTTGCTGGTCTACTTTAATAATTAAAAAAACCCTACACTTGTAGTTTAGTGCTGTCAACTGAGCATTTGTAATTATTCAGTATATCATATTTCTCTCCTACAATACAGTTGCTTTCTGATGGTAATGACCCAGGAGAGAGAATCTCATTCTTATCTAAACAGAAAACCACTAGAGGAACTTGATTGTTAAATGAGATATTTCTATATTCAGATTTAACTGAAAAAAAGACTTTTTACTGCCATTTTTAATTTACATATGGAAAATAAGGCTGTACAACTAGCTCTGAAAATGTTTCTAGCCATTTTCTCAGGCAGAACAAGTGTCCGTCTTTGCTGTCTCACTACCACACCTTTTATCCCAGGCTCTCATTGATGTGCCTCCTTGAGGGAAGGTCTTTATTGTACCTTCATCTGTGATGAAAGTTTGCAGCAATTACCTCTCATTCTTTTCTTTCTCTAGAGCATAATGTCTGCATGATTTTTTTCAGCTACATACCAGCTAATAAGCATATTTAAAATAATGAGTCCCAAGGACTGTAGGAAAAAAATTAATGTATACAATTTAGCTTCTGAAAATCTGTTTTCAGAACCAGAATTTATTGCACTGTTAATCATATTCCTTTCTTTCATTGTACTTTCACTTCACATAGGTTCTTTCCTCAATGCTTTACTTAAAAAAAAATATTTTATGCTGCTTTTTTTAGTTCACAAAGGTGTAGTGATTCTTTGTATTGATTTGTCTGTGTTTCCAAGTTGTATGTTCCATTGCCTGCCACGATGCTTCTGGTACCTTCTCCCTGCCAGGGTAACTGATGAAGTTCCTCTCTGTTGCTACATGTTTTTTATGCACTCCTTCAGCCATGGTACAGTTATTAATCCCTTCCTTTCTACTCTGTTCCTCACCAAAACTGTTACAGGGTTCTGTCCACTTCTGTCTAGAGTTGGATACATCATTCAATTGGGTTGGATACATCATTCAGTGTCTCTCACGTTCAGGTAGATATACAGAGAAATATTTTTAAATGGCATGTCTTGCTTCATCTTCCTCCCTTCCCCACTTACAGTTAATTTCATCTATGTTCAGCTTATAAAGGAAAGAAAAAAAATCTCTAATTTGAATGAAATAATGACACTAAGTCATGTTGCCACATTTAAAACCTCATGTGGCTGAGAAGTGTGACAGTTGTGAGAAAGACTGGAGCACTGGAAATCTTCAGGCAAATGCACACCTATGGTACCCTTACCTTGAGCACATGTGCTAAGCTAGTTTAATGGTTGGTATTGCTTTATCTCCCTGCCTGGTCATACTGAAAAAGCTGAGCACTAAGTAATGTTCTGTACCAAACACGGCTGGGTTGGGGTGATTTTGTACATGCCTTAGACCTCTGAAAATAAGAGAACTTGTTTATTTAGACACCAACATGGATTTTGTTCTTTCTCTCTAACTAAATGTTTAGAAATGAAGTGCTTGGCTTTGTTTCTGACATGAGTTGGGAATAGTTTTACACACAGACTTCTCTGGAGACTCCTCTCCTTCAGTTTTCCCTGTTATTAACATACAAATCACTACACTTCTAAGTGAGAATGGAGCCAATTTTATGATCTGCCTCACCACGGTCCTCCCAGTTTTCTTGCAGCTAGGGAAAACAAATGGGCCTTTTAGTGTGCCCTGAAAGTCAATAAGCTAGAAGCAGTTTGTAGGTGGTGGGGGTGCAGGTTCCCAAACTGGCAAGGCCCTGCAGGGAGCACACAGCTGCCTTCTTTCAGTGGCATTCCTGCCCTACTCAGCTGCTGGCAATCTGGTGCTAAGAAATTATTTGTTGGTTTGGTTTTCATAGATACATGCTTTTTCCAAATACTTTAAGGCAAATTTCCCGGATAGTTTAATAATTTAATTGGCAATAATAAGATCCTTGAATTCCATGGCCAGAAAAGGTCAAAGAAAGGCTCAAAGATGTACATGGTAAGAAATGGGATGCCGATGCTATGTGGAGATGTAGGTGGCTTTTGAATTGGCTAAATGGTAGTTCACCTGGAAGGTAAAAGCTGTAATTGATTGCTTGCTTATATCTTGCTTATATCTTGATTGCTGCAAGATATAAACTCTAGTAATCTAATGGCAGAAGAAAAAGCTGATTAGGTTGTTGCTGTTAACTTCTTTCTGGTTTGAGGCAGAAATCCACTGACTGCTGCTTTTCTATCCTGCAGATGCAAGTTGAAAATTCAGTAGAACATCAGGGGGTTTTTAAATTTTAGATATACTAATGTATTAAATTTCTGTGTACATAGTTGTATTAAAGAGAAAAAGAAATACATTTACAAAGATTAACTGTATGGCTGTTACTGGACAGATGTGGACAAAAAAGAAAAATGTTATTTTGATTTTTTGGCTTTGTTTAGTCTTTTTCTCTCAACTTTCCCAGCGGAAGCTTTCCCAGAGTGTGAAAATAAAGCCATGTTTTTGTATCCTCCAAAAAGGAGAGAGGAGAGAGAGAGGCACTAAAGTAGCTTACCAATAAAGATCATGTCTAAAGCAAATGTATTTACTCTTAACAGTTCAGATGGACTAGGCAGGAGTAAGTTACTTTATTGCTTCCCAAGCAAACAGTGATAAGGCGATACAGCTGCTTTCAAATGCCCGGTTTCTCAGACGGACAGGTCTGCTCGGGCTCTGGCAGTCGCTACACGTGGCCTTGAGGAGGCTGCAAGGCGCAGGTTCCACTGGCGGGCAGGACGCGCCGGGGCAGGGCAGGCTGGGCTCGGACTAACAGATCTCAACTGCTCTGTGAAAGAGGCAGCTCCGTTCTGTGCCTGCCTAAGGGCACCGAAACCTCCCGGCTCAGCTGTGGGGTTTTGTTTCTTTGGTGAGTAGTTTTGAGGTGATGTGTTTGTTTGTTTGTTTGGTTTTTTTTCCCCCTTTTAAGGAGAGTTTTCTTCTATGCTTGCTGTCTCATAATGAAAAGAAGTGATAACTTTACAAGTTATGGGGTTTTGGGGCTCTTTTGTTTGCTTTGAAATTGAGTAACCAAGATGTTACACCCATACCATATAAACAAAAGCATCTGTATCATGTATTACATTAGTATATAGTTTTAGATGCTTTCTTGAGAGCTAAGACAAAAGACCTTGTTGCATCACACCGTTTTATTCTGAAGCACATATCCATTAAGATATTCTTTGCATTCTAGATAGGGTCTATATTTTCTCCAGAACGTTCATTAGAAGAGACAAGTTCTCAGGTCCTGGGCTTTGCCTTTGCAGAAAAGCAGCCTAAAGGAAAAGCCTGTTCTCAATAACAAAATTTGGGGCTTTTCCTGCCTGTGGTAGATGGAACTACCTACTGTGGAATCCCAAGGGAGGCAGGTTGTTTCTGTGGGCTGTTTAAGGACAGGGTTCACTGTACTTATTTGCTCATGACTGCCTATCTGGTTTGTTTTGTGATAAGACTAAAGTCTCTCTGTAGGCTAGAAACTGTCTCTACTAGTGAATAAACAAAAGACCATTTCTGGCAGTCAAGACAGAGCCATAATGTTCCAGATGGCTCAGAGTATTTGAAGTATCTCTAATATTAAATAGATGGAGTGTTTCAAAAACTGGAAGTGCCTTGTAGGTTTTTTTTCATCTCTTCTCTCTCTTGTTTTTCTTTTCTTCCAGTTAAGAAATTATATTATATTAAGATTATTTGGCAGGCCTATTGCTTAAGAGGAAGAAAGAATTGCAAAAAGTGTGGCACTTCATGGAAAAGGTTTGGGAGGTTGGAAAATAAGCCAGACCTTATCTTTAAACTGTGCTCTTGGCAGTAATCTTATCACAGGGAGAAACCCCCCAGGTCTGATGTTTGTAAATAACACTAGCCTACCTTAGTGTGTATGTATGTGGGATCTCTTCCAGCATCACACCTTTTCCTGTGTGATGAACTCAACACTTTTAACTTATGGTAACATATAAACTTCATTGTGTCAGGCAGTCTTCATAAGTATCACCTGCAAATCTAAACTTTCCCTTTAAAGGCTTTAGTCAACAAGAAAGACAAACAGATTAGGAACATGATGCAGATGAATGGGCAAGTACAATGGTAATAATGAAGTCCCAAACAATGTTGGAAACAGGGTATTTGCAAAGACACGTAGATCCTAAGCTAGAGGAGGGAGTGGGTAAGCAGATGAAGAGTCCAGGAGGATGAAAAGGTCAATTTCAGCAGTTCTTTAATCTTCCTTCAAGATTCCTGATTCCTGGCACTTATTAGATCAATAGAGAAGATGAATCTTTCAGGTGAGCTGTCGTAAAAAAGAATTGGAACTGTGGTCAATCTCTCCTTGGCTTTCAACAGAGCTATGAAAATTCTGGCTTGAGTGTGGTTGGAATAAAAGCTATCAAAAATGAACTTAACAGAGCTGAGAGAACACAGGCCTAACTCCTGGACAAAATAATTAGGCAAGGCTCAACATGTTTTTGACCTGTGCTAGTTATCAAAATATATTAGGTCCCAATATGATGATGAGATGGGGCTACCAGGCTCCAGCTACCTCATCAATACCATGATTTCTTGACTTAAAAAGAAGGAATTGACTACAGCCTAGTAACAGTAGTGAAAGAAATTCCCCGTGGGACCAATATCAGTTGGAAATGACCTTAGGTGCAGTTACAGTATCTCAGGAACACTGGAATTCTTGTGAGCTTTTCAGCTCTATTCAGAAAAAAAAAACCAACCTTGTGTTATTAGTGGCTGGATTTCACCTTTCTCTTGTCATTTTCCAGGGGCTCCTAAGTTCACAAGATCAGCACTGCTTTACAATTGAAGGCTTTCTCAGTTGACCCATGCACTGAGCAGTGACCAATGATGTTGTTTTGGGAAGATGTGTACTTGGTGGGGAAATTCTTTGGAGATTCTCTCTCTTTGCTCTTTTCTAGAACCCTGTGCCCTCGGAAAGCTTTGGAGCACTTAAGTGCCTATGTGGTGTGACTGTATAGGCCAGACATTGCAAATTACTCCTAGTTAAACACAACAAAACTGAGGATGTAGGTCAGAATTCACAGTCCTTTGGATTTACAGTGAGTGAATTTTATTTCTTGTAATGAAACTTCAGGACAGTTGTGGGGTTTTTTTCTTCAAAAGGTGAGGAGTATTCTCATTTTGTCTAAAATATGTATAGCACAGACAATGGTTTTACAAGTTTACTATTAGTGCCTAATGAATATGCTTCAACCCTGACACTAAAAGCAAGGTGAAAAACTAACATGCTCCACCCAACTCTTCCAAACAATTCCCTTGTTGTGATCCAAAACCCTGCAATTTTATTTATTTATTTTTTTTTTAAATTCTGATAGCATGGGGACTCAGTGAAGTGGATACCATATTTATCCGGTGACTGAGAGCCTGATCCCTAATTCTAGTTTTCAGATGTTTCTCAATGATTTTTACATCAGTCCTGAATCTATTTAATCCTTACACTACCAGATTTAACTGGTATTTGGAGACCTGGGGTGATGGGGATGGAGGGGTGTCTGATAGCTAGGCAATGGGTGCAGTTCATTTAGTCGTATTCAAGAATGTTTGTGTCAAATACTGTGTTCTCCACATAGAAGTACGAGAAATTAATTACCAGTTTGCAAATAAAAACAGAGGAGAGAAAATACCTGGCGAAGGTTTAGAGCAGTAATGAGAAGGTTAAAGCTGTGTTTATATTGGCTAGATTTTAAGTAAGAATATGGTTTTGAAGTGAAGATTGAAGAAAATTGTCCCAATTTTCTGCATATTGACTCAGTTCTCAAAAAGCTTTGGGATCAACTAGATCACGAAAAGAAAACAAAATGTAATTGGTGCTGGTCGAGTGCAGGATCCCCTGCACATCTCAACCAGCAGAAGTCGCTGTGTCACCCAACCTCAGGGAGCCCCCGAAGGGGAGCTGCAAGGACACGATCCTGCTCCCGCAGCTTCTGTAGTCGTGGGAGCCCCTCAGCATAAAAGCTGCGTGGCACAGAGTCATCCCTCTGAATCTGGGAGGCTGGGAGCTGTGTTGGTCCCTAGTTCCAGCAGACAGCTTGCAAACAGTATCAGTTATAAGTCTCTTGGGGTGGGGGAGAGAACAAGGGCTATGCTCAGCTATTGTGTGCTGCCATGCCTTTACTCCTAACTGGATGTTCAGCTCCTGTTACCAGGATGGGATGGAGATGTCGGCAGACTTGTGCACTGGCAGGAACACCACGGAGGGCAGCCCACAGCATTTGTCACAGCCCCTGAGTAGATTCCCAGCAAATCCTGATAAGAGGCTTCTGCTATCTCAAGATCACTTATCCATTACTCTTGAGAACAGGAAATTTTCTACCTCCTTCCTCTATGTTACAGGCTACAAAAAGGATGGTGCAGGATGAGATGGAAGTTCATGTCTCAAGAAAAGGAGGAAAGAGAAGGTTTTTTTGCTGAGAAAGTGTCATCCCTCCCACCCAAGCTGGCTCTGCCATCTGATTCACTGTTATTAATTTTCCCTCTGCTGTGTTAAGTCTGCTGCTTTAACAGCTCTTATCAAGCTTTCCTTCACCTGTCCCTTCCCATAGTAGCTTGATAATAGTCTTATAGCTTTATGACTCTTGTGGGTTGACTCCAGCCAGCATCTGAGCACCCACACAGCAGCTCACTTGATCCCCCCACAGAGTGGGTGAGGGAGAGAATATGAAGAGCAATAGCAAAAAACCATTGTGGATCAAGATAAGGCACTCTCATAAGTGATGGAAGGGGGGGGTGGTGGTGGTGGTGTGGAAATCCCAAGTGATAAAAGGTCAGTCACTTGCCTCTTCCTATCATCACTCCGATGCCCAGCTAGAGCCTGAGCAACAGCCACCTTGAAAGACAAAACATCCCAATTTTTATTTACTGAGCATGACATCCCTTTGGATTGTTTTGATCACCTGTCCTAGCTGTGCCTCCTCCCTCCTCCTCTCCAGTGGATCCCCACCCCCAGCCGGATGTCCAGAGTGAGAAAAATAGGTGGGCTTTGACACCCTGTGAGCACCATTCCTCACTAGCCAAAGCATTGCTGTGTTCATAACACTGTTTCAGTGGCAAGTCTGGAACACAGCACCATCTGTGCTGCTAGGAGGAAAATTATCTCTGTCCCAGACCAACCCGTTCCGAGAATCCAGTGTCACAGCAGGTCTGCAGCACATCCCATGGTGGAAACAGACACCCAAATGCTACAGATGATCCTCCCTGTGCCTTGCTGCATTCAGAAGTGATGTTAATGTAGTGCTGGAAGATTTCTAAGAGATGAGAACGCAGTGCAGTGCTTTTTGGAGAGACCTGTAGTTTAGGTTGTGAAGCCCTGGAGGAGAAAATTGCTGAACAGTTTTGTGAAGATGTTTTGGCCTTGGGCCAGTCTCTGATCCAAAGCAACCCTCCTAAACCAAATCTGATGGAGATAGGAGGTGTTTCTGCACCAGCCTCATAGAACTGCTCAACAGCTCACTTAGGGCTGTTACTTCTGATGTGAAACAGCATAAAAGCCAAGGTGCTTGCCCTCAGTCCCTGCAAGCATTTAATCTTTAACTCATTTGTTTTGCCAAGTGCGTCGTTGTTTCTGTAGCTAAATACTCATAAAGGGATCAGTTACAACTTGTGAAAATGATGCCAGTTTGTATTAAGAACCTCCCTGATGCTTCATGACTGTTCTCTTCATGAAGCAACTGCACAGACACCGGGATTCCATTTCTGTGGGTATACATTATTTAGGGATGTTGTCATTCTCAGGGCTGGTGTGGCAGGTGTTGCTGTAGTGTATTGTATCCATCCATCCATCCATCTGATCAGCATTGGCCATCAACTGTGCTCCTTAAGGTTGGGAGCTTGTTAATGTTTTCAAGGTAATGGGATTTGGGCAGAGTCACTGTTGGCATTAGAGATGCCCTTGGAAAAAACCCAAAGTGCTGCAGACAGGTTGTTTGAATTGTTAGATAGTGACTTCTCCTTGCTACTCAGGACTTCATCAGTGGTGTAGTTGAGAGGAGATTTCTAAGTTGGTATCTTTTAAATGTCAAACTTTTTTAACCTAGTTGTGGTAATGCGATCTGATGGTGACATTTACCATCAGCAAGGAGGTCTGGGGATCTCAGCCTTCTCCACCAGGCAAGAGGTGAACTTTGAGAATGTGCCTCTTCAGAAGGTGCCAGTGACACCACATATGCTCATTCTCTGGTTGCAGCACTGATCTATCTGCTTTAGGGTAACACAAGGAAGCAGTAGTTTTTATAGCTATCAGTTTTCCTTTAGTCACATAAGCAAATTTAAACCCAAAATCCAGAGTTGACAAAATATTGAAAATGAGAAACAATGCCAGTAAATCCAACTGTCTTCCCATGCGGCACTGTAGTTTCTTAGGCAGCTCTGTGGAAGTGTCTGTCTCACCCTGCTGGGTTTGGAGGTGTGTGTGTGGGACTAAGAAATGACATTTACAGCTCCAAGTGAAAAAGCTGATAGGGCTGCCTGTGGTGTCAGCCTTCAGAAATAAGCCTGTGGGCGTGCCAAAGGACCCGGCAGCATAGAGAGAAATCCAAATGGAACCAGGAACTCTGTAAAACCTGGAAGGGGGAAGTATGTGCACCTCTAGAGGCTGAACCTCAGCTCTCTGGAGAGATGCTTAAGGGAAACTTACCTGTTTGAAAGAGAGCTGTCTTCAGAGAAAACCCAGTGAATCCAAGCCATGTGAATGTGCTCGGAATTCCTGGAAATCATGAAATGACACAGCTATTAGAGTTTTGTGCTCTGGCTAAATATCAAGGACCAGTTACTAACAGATGAGACCCACATCTGTGGTTGTGATTTTGCACATGCTCACTGACCCTTGCAATGCAGGGATTTGCACACCTGATTGTGAATGTAAAGTATTTGATAGGATAATATGCTTTTTCTTCAATATTTTACTCTGGGAGGCACAGCAGAAGTGAACAAACTCCATACCAAATACTGCCACCTTATAACCTACATACCAGAACTTCTTACGGCTCTTTGGCCGACACGTAACCATATATGTACATTACATCATATTATAAAAATTATAAACGTTACATTTACATAATATATGTAAATATATATATATTCACATTCCTAATATACCTAGGTATTGAAATTGATAGGTATAAAAATTAGTTGGTATCAACATTCATAGGCATTGATACCTATCACTTATTAGGTATCAGTGCTTATCTGAAACAGTCTGTCAATGCCTACTTACCAAGAGGTATTAAAAATTATAGATATTAGGGACTATTGCTATTGAAGGATATCAATACCAGTAGGTATGGATACCTACTGATATTAAAACAATAGGTATCGATTACTGAAGTCAGTAACTCTTGAAATCAGTAGATTGTCATTGACAGCAGTGAGCCAGCAGTGTGCCCAAGCAGCCAAGAAGGCCAACAGCATCCTGGCATGGATCAGGAACAGTGTGGCCAGCAGG
>JAOEGS010015879.1:0-19267 GCA_025447755.1 Corythornis vintsioides | reverse complement strand
AGACATTGATGAGGTCCCCCCTCAGTCTCCTCCAGGCTAAAGAGCCCCAGCTCTCTCAGCCTCTCCTAAGGGAGATGCTCCACTCCCTTAACCTAAACCTCTTGTGCTCCAATTTACTCCCATTGCCTCTTGTCCTGTCATTGGATGCCATTAAGAAGAGTTGCTTGGTTATCACATGTCTATCAAGTTCTTCTCTCGTATTTGTCTCACTGATCTCAATGCAATAGATGGCTCAACTTTGCTGTGACAGTGAGCTTACAGCTTTCATCCTTTTATGATCCTCTTTTCCACTGCAAGAAAACTGGAAGTGTTTCTCTGAATGGAAGGAAAGGAAATTACTGGTGACACAGACATTGGTTGCCCTGGGAGTACTCGCTGCATCCTTCAGTTTAATTTGCTTAATATATGTAATTAATTAAGCAGCTACAAAGTGATAGAAGTGTATTTGTGGAGTCAGTCTCTGTACATTAGTGATAAACAATTTGATACTGCAGGATGTTAGTGCTTTCTCTGTGGGACTAATGATCTCTAATGCCTCAGCAGTCATTTGTGGAGCTCATCATGTTTACCAATGGAAATGAAGTCATTACGTTTTGCTATAGAAATCTTGGAATGCTCTTGGTACTGTCTGTACTTGGCTGTGCATTTCTGCTGATGAACTGAACCTGAATGTTTAGTTAAATCCTGGTGGACAGGACCCTGTGTTATGGGTATATACTCTTTTAGCTTTTGAGGGTGTTTGTAGAGACATGGAAGATTCAGATGAAGTACCAGCAGTTAATGCAGTGATACAGGGCATTCTGCAAAATGAAATGTAAAATAATTAATCTTTATTATTCTTATTATTTTTGCTGCAGCCTCACCTACCTCATCTTCCTCAAGGCTTCTGCACAGCAACTGTATCAGACAATTTAGTGTGATACATTTTATGCCAGTCAAGGGATTAAGGTGTCCTCTTCAGAACTTGATTTACAGGCATTTGGATAGGCAGGCTTCTGTATAATATCATTGGAAAACATCATGCAATTCGTGAGGGCCACCAGTGTCTTCAGGGTTAAAATAACTATCTTCAACAAAGGCAGAGAGTGTTCTCCTAAAGGGTGGAAATCTTTTAAAGTGCTTGAGTGGAAGAGCTAGAACTTTATGCAGAGATAACTTCAGTGTGTGCAGGTGCTGTGCCCACACTGAGTGCACTTTGGGTAGCTACATAAGGAGCTACTGGCTCTGCATGCAGAAATAAGAAACTTTTGTATATGAAAACCTGCAGGACAAAATTGAGAGGTTAAACTGAAAGAATTTTCAAAATTAGGATCAGGACCAAGCCTTCCTAGTTTCCTATACAGCATTCTTACTGTTTTTCTTCCCTCAAACTATTTAAAGGCAACTGATAATTTAGCTGGAGTCCAGGCCTGTGGTTATTAGTGTCATCTGCACCCAAGAGATAAGTGACGTAACTCAGTGCAAAGAAAAAATTGCAACTTCATTCTTGCCAAATTTGTTTTTCTTGAGGAAACTCATGTAGTTTGTTGCCACTGTCAAGTAGTGTAACATATTTAAAGACTTAATCTCTTAGAAAATGTATTATACGTTTATTTTTACAAGCCGTGGCCTACATATACAGGAGATTTTCCTCTATGTGGAACAAAATGATTTCTCAATAGGAAAGTGTAAGCTGAATATACTGGTATTATTAACAGAAGTTAAAAATTAAAAAAAAAAAAGGAAAACTATTATAGTTGGTGTCCAAAGTCTGTAGCATATCCAGCAAAAGTCTTATGCAGGTCTTGAAGCTAAAATATTACTGTATATTGTTTTCTTTTTGTAATTGAGTGAAGCATTAAGAGTTTTTCCCTGCAGTTAAAAAAAAAAAAAAAAGTAGTATAGTCAGAATAAAAATTAAGTATCAAGATATAAAATCTAATGATTTAGCCCAAACCTTGGGCTGAGATGTGTGCTCACAAACCCTTTTATTACAGTTGAGGCATTGTGCAACAGCACAGAGGAGTCATGAAGCAGGATGAGAACTAGCAGACCCTTTGGCTCTGCCTCACAGCATTGTGAAATTCAGCTTGGAGGAAAGTGGAAGCATCTAACCAATAGGTAGCCCTAGACCATCACATCTGGCTTCACTGGGCTGAGACTGAAGCCATGACCTCGTTACACAAACTGAAGCAGTTCAGATCATGCCAAAAAAAGAAGAGCTGCAGATCTTCAAGGAATGTTGCAATCCTGCAGGGCAGTACTAAGGAAGTTCAGGCTATTCCAGAACCAGACAAATGAGCAAGAACTTGCTGAGCTACATTTTTAGCCTTGGCTATCAAAGCCCTTTGAACTGAGTATCAGTAACTGCTCTCAAAATTATTCACTTGACTTGTGCTGAATGCTCTCAGGCCTGGCCAAAACTTTCAGTGTGACATGTACCTGGTTTTGTGCTCTGAGGTGTAAATAGGGGTAGTGTAGAAACACCTTGCTAAGTATTATTTCATTTGGTGTCTGTGCTGGAAATGCCATGCAGCTTTTCAACCCTCTGTCCAAACTAATTCCTCATTTGCTGTTCAGGTTGAGATGTGTCTCCAGAGAACAGTGTGTTGTGTTTGATACAGCAGTTTATTGAATAATATCATACAGTTTGGATGGCAGTGGCTCTGTAGAATCCTCTGTGATTGTAAAACATAAACCCCATGGATTTTAGTGACCTAAACACTCATTCCCAGTGAAAAGAGAATTTCAACTCATGCTTTTGGTTTCAATGGTTGTTTACAAACCATAGGTAAATAGAAAGAAATTTTTTAGAGTAAGACAAGTGTGTCAGTGATTTCTTCCCTTAGTTTGGCCTGGAGATTTTTTGACATTGAGATACTTGTGAAAACAAAGCGTGCATGTCTGTATGTAGTAAAAAGGGATTTTGTGTGTATATTGTGGCTTGATTTTTAGACTGCTGTTTGTTTTTCACAAAAAAATTACAGAATTCTTGGTATTAGTGTATCTTAACTTTAAAAGGATTTAGAACATTTAACCAGAGGGATGTTAATTGTATTCTGAAGGGTACCCAGCTTACTCTGTTAATGGGTCTCCCTTGCTGGGGACAGTATGTGACAGATGTACTTATTCAGTACTTATTCATTCTGTCCTTATGGAATGACAAGGCTCATACAATCCATGATCTTGGTCTCTTGGTATGTTGTTCAAGGTTTGGGACCTTTTTGCCGTCACTGATTTCTCTCACTGAAATCAAACTCCTGCAGACAAGCTAACTAGGATGTTGCAGGCAGCTGTCAGGCACTTCTGAGTGCACAATTCTCATTTTATTAAGGCAGTTGTGGAAGATGCTTAATTTCCTTAAAAAGTCAGGGTCCCCCAAGAACCCCCAGGAGCAGCAGTCTGAAAAGCATGAAATAAAGCTAAACATGTAAAGCCATATGATTGCTCTAGGCTCCAGCACCAGCCTGTTGGGAGAGGAAAAATCCCTTTCTTCCCTCAGTGCAGCTGTCCAGACTATCAGTCAGTATGTGCTGTGTTACAGATGTTATTGATCCAAAGCCCTACACCAGAGTAGCCAGTACAAGCTGTACCCTGGCGTGGGGGGCTGGCTGCTGCGGGGCTGGCACTCCACCAGCCTTTCCTGAACTTATCTCTAAACCTTTTTCCTCCTTGTGTGCTGTGGCTGAAGACTCTGCCTGGCTCCCTGAAGTGGTTGGGCCCTTTTCCAGCAGAGATCTGAGGCACTGTAGGTTCACCTTTAGCTTTGGCCGAGGGCAGATACATTGCTGCAGCTGGCAGAGTATGTGAGAAGCTGGGACTTCAGCTTTGGCAGATCCATGAGGAGATGTGTGCTCGCTGCAGGATGTGCCTGTTCCTCCTCCAGAGGTGCCAGGTTACAGGCAGCTGGCACCTTTACTTTGCCCCGTGCGCTCACTTCTATGTTAAGGAAGTAACCTGCTTCGGGCTGTCAAAGAAACAGAAATGCCTGATGGTTTAAAAACATGTCCTGGATAAAAGAGAGGTTCCTTTCTGACTTGTGCAATTTGAGGAGCAAACAGAGATGTTTACCCTGTGCCAAAATCTGCCCACATAAGCAGATCAGATTTTTTTTTTTTTAAATGTTGTTCTGGAAGGTCAGAGACTATTTTGTTTGCTGCAGAATTTTTTTTTTTTTTTTGCTTAGTGAAGCAAAGTTCACAAGAGCAGAGTAATGCCTTGATTTCCAAGTTTTCTTCATTCTTCACTGTGTGCTTAGTTAAATGTATCTGTGGCAGTCTCAGCTTCGAGCAGCAGCAAAGCAGCTATAACTTCTAAATAAGCAATAAACTCCATTGTTCACGTAAAAAACCACAAGAAACAAAACCCCAACATAAACCAAACAAAAACTAACAACCCCCCCCCAACAAAACAAACAAAAAAACACAAACAACAACAAAACCCTTCAGAATTACTGTTAAAAATGATATGAAATGACTCCAGGGCTATTTCCATCCCCAGTGCTGGTATTGTCTGCACTGAAATTTTGTTATGTAGCTGTTGGAGGTTCTGCCTCTGAACATCTTCATGTGCAAAAACTCTGCTGCCTCCTGGAACTCTCACTGCTCCCCTAGGGTCTGGAGCAGAAGTTTGGGTGCAGATGCAGTGTTAAGGATAGCTGATCTTTGTATTGTGTGTGTTTCAGACAGCTCTGAAGGATTCTGATCTTGGAGTATGTTAGGGCTGAATCAGGAGACTGTCTCTTTGCTTTGCCAGGGGCAGTTTTTCTTTGTGTCTCTTTACCATTATGTCTCAATGTCTTATTTGCAAAACAGATAATAATTCCCTACCTGATAAGGGTGCTGCAGCTTTTCTTATGTTTGTGTTTTACTGGGTGTGTATTTCTGATAAGCTCTTAGCAAAGCAGAAGCAGAGCAGTGTGGCCCGTGTTGTTTTGGGTATGACACAGAGGCACTCAGCTGGAGCTGCTGCCAGGTTCTGTGGGATAAAATGCCCTGTTTATCCTAGTTTGGGGGTGAGGCAGGGAGGGAGGTCAAGGAACTTCCCATGCTCCAAAAGGGTTCTTTTGTGCCGAATATCCCGAGCCTCTTGTTCTGAATCCTGTTTGATAGTGCTGAATCTCTGAATATATAGAATAGTCTATATGATGCAGCTTTTATTTATGCTGATTAAAACTTTCTAAACTATTTTGTGCTTACTTATGCAGTGGAACTAGGAAAAAATTGCAGTAATCAGTATTGCCACATGAAAAAGGCATTTAGTTTAGTTTTTTTCAGTATTTTTGTTCCTATGTGTTAAAAACGGAATAACTTAATTTCTAAAATATGTAAGTGGTAAACTAGCTCAAGTAAACAACCATTGCCTATTTGTTTGACTAGCATTTTCTTGGTTTAGAAGGGGTGGCTTCTTTACACCCTTCTTGCCTTGCATCTGTGTACTAGTGAGCAAAAATTACTAAGAGTTGAAGCAGGTTTTGGGACAACTGCATCTGAAATCATTGGACCTCCATTTAGGGAAAAAAAAGACACCTTTTGTCAAAATCATGATTGATACATCTAACAGGGATTTCAGGAGTGTAAACTGAGGAGAGGGAGCTATACATATTGAGGGGAAACAGAATATTTATTCTGCCTTGTGACTCAGGTCTAATTGTCCTAGGTCTGTTTTCCACCATGGAGGGTGTAGGATCTCCAGGCCCTTGTGACAAACCTCAGTGTCATGGTCTGGAAACAGCTTGAAATTAAATGAACTGTGAGTCATTGCATTTGGAAGAGGTTGCTCCCAGGAGACACCACACATAGAAGCAACTCTGGGGCAATTCCAGAAAGTACCAAGTAGAACCCAAAGGGCCACATGGGAAGTTACTTTCAAGGTTTCTGCACTTTCCAGAAATGTTACCACAAGCCGCTCATGCAATTTCAACAGCTGATCTACTTCTTTTTAAAGTTTAATCTTTTTCTACCTCCTAAGGATCCAGAGTTGAAGTTGCCTTTATTTTATTTTTTTAAAAGTCATTTTGGCACTAGGTTGTTCCTGCAAAAAGAAATTGATTTTTGTTGCACTTCCCCAATAGACTGGTACCACTGCTCCCCTTTCAGCAATGAATTATCAGGACGCACTCTGCAATCAGAAAATCTGTAATCAGATTCTTTTGAGCTCTTCTATGAGTCTTGTCACAGCACCTTTCTTTCACTATGTGATTTCTGCCTGCACAAACAATTTAATATTGAAGTTCATTTCGATTAGCCAGCGTAATGTTGGTTGATGAGCTGCCAGACAGACACGTGTATGTACTTCAACAGAGATCTCATCTCTTGCTGCTGAGCTCTCACTTGCCTCGGGTTGTCACAACCCATCCTTCCTGTACTTAGGGCATTACCTTGGCTGCTAATTACTTCTCTCATCATGTACAAGACTGTGTTGTTTACCTTAAAGGTGATGCATCAGCTTCCTCTCCCTTAACTTGCAGACCTGCAAGTTAACTGCCTGCTTCTAGTTGTTCCCCTGAGGTTCTTGTTCTCCTGCTTTCCTGTCAGCTTCCACTTTTCAATTAGAGTAATTTGAAGCCACTTGATTTCAGTAGCTGTACTTAGAGGTTTTGGAATGTAGTAAATGTTACCTGTTTGGCATACCTTCCCTTTAGATGGATATACAACCTGAGCAGTTGCACAGCTGTGCAATGGTTGTTTTTTTACTTGCAAAGAGATTTTAAGATCTGGATGTGCAAAATTTCAGGGAGGGATACTTTGTACTGCATTGTGTGCTATAGAGCAGGCCAGAGGAGAGGATATAGTTTAATCATTAGAAACCTTGGACTTGAGAGGCAGGACTTTAGGTTTCTATTCTTGGTTTTAATGCTGAGTTAACATGTGACTCGAGCAAGTAATTTAACCTTTGTATGCCCCTGCCTACCCACACATAAAATGAGTATTATAATCTCCACTTCTTAAGTTTTGTCATTAAGAAGACTACACTGGGCTCTCTGTTGTGAGCTCCCTGATTGATAGCATGTTAAAGTTCAGCTCTAACATGCCTTTTTATCCCTCTCCATCCTCATCCCTTAATGGTACAGCTTCTACTTACTGAGTGCTGTCTCATGCACCGAGTTAATGACCTCTCACAACACCTACACTTCAGTAAAACAAAGACACTCTAAACCAGCAGAATGAGAGCCTATCTTTGGAGTACGGCTGTGAATCTGCAAATCACTCCCACAAGCAATCCTGGTAGCTGTAAACCTCAGCTGCAGAGTAAAAGGAGGTAACATACTGCATGAGCTTAGTCTTTCTGACCCCCCTGATCCAGACACACCAAGATGCAGTGCTTGTAGTTAAGGAAGAAGAAGGAAAAGCCAGAGAACCAATTAATTTTCTTGTGCATAACTTTGTGAAGCGGTCAGGTGCCATTTAGGCCATAAATGATGTATTTGGGTTAAACCAAACTGTGACAACTGTGTGGTCTATAAGCCATGTGAGCAAGCTTTATTTCTGCAGGAGTTAAAAATACTGCACTTACACAATTTGTAAGTGGTATAGATTTTCATATGCATGAGTCAAAATCTTTTTTTTTCCCTTGGTCATGTGAGTAGACCAACTAGAGACCAAATGGACCTCGAGGATTTGGCCCAACTGTGCATCTGTTTTATCTCCCTGCAAAACGTGCATCTCTCACAGGGGATGTAAGAACTCTCTGAAAATTCTTGTTCTTGAAGACTAAGTACAAGCTCAAGTCTTGCAGTACTGGTTTAGATTCATACTGTGTTGGTCCCCTCAAGTTTCTAGCATTCAAAGTAAAGAAGGAAAAAAAAAAGTGGACATTCTTAAAAAGTGGAGTCAAAAGAGCAAGAGAACAATTTAGAGTTCTGAGTGATAACTGGTCTAAGTTTAACAGTGGGGAGAATCTCCATGTCAGCTCCACCGTCCTGTGGAGACTGCAAGAATTATTGGGAAAGATGCCAAGTGTAAAAGAAATATTTATTATCAAATTAAAAACAAAAAAAAAGAAGCAAGAAAGAAGCAAGTAAAAATCAGACAATGTTGCAGCAACCCATGTTCACAGAAGGCTGGAAAGCATTCCTACTGTCCATTCTGGTGTCTGATGCTGGTATTCTCAGGCAGGAGTCGTAACATATCTTAAGCTGCTAAAGCTGATTCTGCAGTGAACAATTCATTGCTTTATTTACATCATGTGTAAACCCCCCTTTTAGCACTGCTTTTGTATTAATGATGCTGTGGCTTACCCTGGTGTGCACTGCTACATTCTTTCCTGTTTGACCATGGCTGTGTTAGCATCCAGCTTTACACCTGTAGTGTTGACATAGTATTAGATGGAACCTTTTCTTTGTGAATGTTTTCCAATAATTTCCAAAATTATTCTTCCAGCTACTGGCCCTGCAGTATTTCAATATGTCTTTTAAAAACATATGAATACGTTGTTCCAGCACAGCCCCAGTGACAGACTGCCCACAGAGAGAAAAGAGCATCTTTGTTCCAGTTGTGTTACTTTCCTTATCATGGCTGGACTATCTGCTTTGATAGTTCAGAGGGCTCACATTTGGTGAATTTTCTACAGTGAATTGACATCATTCTTAGTCTCTAGTTTCTAAAACACAGCCCACCATCCTGCAAACGTTCACGTTCTGTTCCTACATGTATGGCCTTGCACAGTTTCCAAGGGAAATGTTTCCTAAAACACAAGATGTAACTTAAACTTGGCTGTATATGCAAAGGAAAACTAATTACAGAAAAACAAAAATATTGCATCAAATCCAAGGAGCTTGAGACAAGAAAGCGTCTGTCATTCCTCTTGAGAATTCAGAGTGCATTTTACATTTAAGGTTTTCTCATAAGTCAGTTCTGAAATTTCTTAGAAAGACCAAATAAAAGTGGGGAAGCCAGCATTTCCCATGATCCTTCAGTCTTTTACAATGGACAATATTTAAACAGAAATAAACCGTTGCATTCACCCAGTAGAGGTGCATACCTCTGTAAATGCCAACTGACAGTAGCTTGATTACTTTTTATGGACTTAGTAGAAGTAGTTTATGAATTCCAAGGGGCCTGCAGACCACTGAGTGAAAAACCTCTGACCTAACCTGTTGTGTGGTTTATACCATGGCACAGCAGTTGGTATGTGCTGTTTGGATAATACAGACCAACAGTCTCCAGTCAAAGGCTCCTTTGGCTGTATGGAAAATTAGTGTTTGGGGTGCAGTAGATTCCTAGAAGCTTGGGGGTAAGTCAATGGGTGTGTGACTGCAATTGTGACAATGAGTGGACTATTTATCAGCTAGCACAGATGATCACAGGTGTCTGATAGCTGCACCAGGAATGGCAAAAAGCTGAGGCCCTGATCTTGCAAATATGACATCAGTGGAATTGCTTCCTCTTAGGCTGCTGATGTGTGAAAGCTACTCGATCAGACACAGTTATGGGTAGAGTGTGAGAGAATGGAGGGAATGGGTGTGTTTTGTATTTTCACACAGATGAAAACAAAGGGAATTGAAGTCTTAAGCTCCAAAATCTGAAGATGCTTCAGGCTGTTCTATGTATAAAACCACAGCGGTGTTATTTTCACAGTAAAAAAAAAAAAAAAAGATCTTGGGGGGAAGAGTACTTTCAAACACAACTTTTTAGAATGTGTGGCAGTGTAAGTACCGTTTTCTTACTGGGTCGGCAGGTAAGTGAGGTGACAGGATAAATGACTCGCTTCACTCGGATGAGTAACGACCCAATTCCTCGCCTGAACTAAGGTGTGATTCTTTGGCAGACTAATATTGCTGTGGAGGCTGCATTAATTTGTATTTGCATACTACAGGGATTACATTGCACAGATCGCCTCAATTCCGTGTCTGAGATTATGCTCAATCTTCTCCATGGTGTTTATTATCTCATACTGTATTTGCTCAGGAATTCTGCTCTAAAGGGGGAGTTCTCCTTCACTCAGAGCACAGGTGCATGGCGTGAGGTAAAGCATTTTATGTAGAAAATAAAGACATCTGCATTCAAACGTACTTTTTTGTTGATAATGGGAAGTTTAGTATGTAATTTGGTGCCAATTTAAGATAATTTCGTTTCCTGCTAGAAGGACGTGAACTGAATCACAGTATGTGTTAGCTCTTTCTAGTCTTTGAGAAGTATCAAATTTAGGGAGCTGGAGGGATAACGCTGGGGGCTGAGAATAGGGAGCCTGCAGTTTTATTCTTGCCCTGGCAATTATGCGCTATGTATGTGGCCACAGCGTTTAACTCTTACGTGCCTCAGTTTCTCTGCTTGGAAAAGGAGTGAATTGTGCGCTGTGCGTAGGGAGCCTGTGCAGCGCTGTTAAGTCCGGGTTGTGAAATCGGCTTAGATTTTTTTTGGAGAGAAGTTATTCATTGCAGGGTAAGGCCAGCAGTGCTACAGGCGGGATCCGGGTGCAGACACGGATCATTTCCCAGCTGCCAGTCTTGCAGCGCTGTCTCCGATCTTCCTTTTGGAGCCCGCTCGATCGCAAGCGAGGATCGGCGGGAGCCGGGCGGCCGCTCGCTCCCGAGCGCTCCGGCTGAAGGCGCGCTGGGGAGCGAAGGGCTCCCTGTGGAGTGAAGGGCTCCCCGGGCAGCCGCCCACCGCCGAGGGAGTGGGGAAGACGGCGGTCAGACGGAGCCCGGCAGGCGGGAGACCCCCGCGCTGCTCCGGCCAGGCCCGCCAAGAGTTAACGGCGGCTCCCCCGAGCCCGCCGCCGCCTCCCCACCCCGGCGCTACGTTATCATTATTATTATTATGTCCCCCCCTCCTCTTCCCTCGCCTTCCAGTTTTGGCAGGGGATTAAAGCAGCTCCCCCCTGTGGCAGCAGTGACCCAGAAACGAGTTTGATTCACGGAGTCCTTCCTCCATAACAAGTACAAACGTCAGTCAGAGGGAGTCTGTGTGTGTGAGCGCGGCTCTGTGTGTGTGTGTATGTGTGTGTGTGAGTGAGTGTGTGTGTGGCGCAGGGAGCCGCTCTCCGCGCCCGCTCCCCGGCGCCGCGCTGAACTCATGAGGCGGCCCCGAGCCCTCCGCGCAGGGGGAGCCCGGCCACGCCGCCCGCCCTCGCCGCCGCCGCCACCTCGCCGCCGCCCCGCCGCCGCCGCCAGCAGGTAACCGTGCCCGCGCCGCCCCGCAGCCGCAGCGCCAGCCGGGGGAGCCGCCAGCACAGCCATATTTGATGTTTTTTTTTGTCGCTCCGGAGGCGGCGAGAGAGCAGTTTCGTGCCGAAGGTCGCTGCCTAGTGGAAATAAGATAGTACGTCATTAACATGGCGCCAAGAGCCGTGCGGCTCGGTACCGGGCGAGGGGAGGCGGCCGAGTTACAGCTCCGCTATCCCACAAGCAACTTATGCCGGGCTGGGGCGGGCGGGAGGGACGGGGCGGTGGGAGGAGGGAGGGGAGGCTGTGCTGCCGCTCGGCGCGGTGGGCCGGTGTGCCGGCAGCGGCGGGCGGGTTTTTGTTCCGCTGCGGGCTACCGGCGCCGCAAGTCGGGACCGCGCAGCTTTCAAGGTGCAGCGGCCAAGTGAAGCTGACGGCGTGCCGCGCTCCGGGCCCAGCTGCAGGCTGCACCGTGGGGACGGCTCGGCGGCACCGCCGGGCATCCTCCCGCCGCGGAAAGTAGGAAGCGTTGGAGCAAGTTGGTAGACAGATGGCAATGGCAGAGCGCAGGTCCTGCTCAGATAGTGATGTGTGGGAAGGGGGCGGGAGGAGCCATGACCAGTGTCTGTCACCGTGTCACCCACATGCCCATGAGACCCATCGCCTTTCGCCGAGGGCGGGGAGCGTGTGCGTGGGGGAGGAGGTGTTTGTGTGCAGAAGCAGCTTTGTAGTTACACTGACACCACCACCCCCCTGCCGCCGCACTTGGCTTTCGCTCATAGGGAAAAAAAAATGCTTGGAAAGCATAAAAACTGCTCAGCGGTGAAATTAAGCAGAAGTTGTCTTTCGGAGTGGGAGAGCCGCAGCCGGTTAGTCGTGTGCTCGATGGGCGCAGGCAGGTGTGCTCTGGGGCGCCGGGCGGGCTGTCATAAACGCTCCGGTCCCCCCTCCCCGGACGCCAGCGCACGGTGTCTCCTGCTGGAGAGCAACTTGCGGGAGCCAGAAGTGCACGTGTTTGAGAGCTTGTGTGGTGGCGAGAGAGGCGTGGGGAGCTGCCCGAGCTCGCCGGAGCGTGAGGCGGAATCCCTGATGCCGGGCCGGCAGGGTAGCGGCCGGCAGGTGCACGGTGGCCCTGCAGTGCCCTGCCCCTGGCCGGGGAGTTGATGCGAGCGCGGGACGCTGACGGGAGCGGGCACAAAAAGGGAGCGCGGTGCAAACTTTGGCGGGAGGGGGCCGGCGACCACCCTCGCTTGGCTTGGTGGGTGCCTTGAGGCGGGGTGCTGCCGCTCCGCCGGCCTCCCGGGGCGGCTGTGGCGCGCCGAGGTGAAGGAACGGAACGTCCAATGGGTGTCGAAACGCTGTGTAACAGTAACAGCACAACAAATGCCGGGGAGCGGCGGCGAACGCCCGAAGTTGCTCGGGCGCAGGTCAGGGTAGCTCCGCGATTTCCCTCTTCTTTCCCCGGGGAACGGCAAAGCAGGATAGGTCCGGGCTGCGGTGTGCCAGAGAACCGCGCTATTCCTGTGTAACGGTCCGTCCTCGGCCCCCCGCATGAGGCGAGTGCGGCTCCAGCGATTATTCCACTTGCTGAAATTTAACAAAGCCGCCCTGCTGCTGCTGCTGCCACCCTGCCTGTCCCCGGGCTCGGGCAGTCGCCCGCTCAGAGGATGATTTTTTTCAATTTGCTTTTCCCTTCCCGCTGGCGCCCGGCAGTTCAGGGCGGTGGGGTGCTCGTTATTTTGGGGAGGGTGGAGGCAAAGGGTGTTTGTTTGTTTGCACCGCCTGCTGGTTGGTTTCCTGTGACAAGAGGTGATACACAGTTTCCAGAACTGTCTGGGAGTGGGAGGAGAGACAGACACAGAAAATGAGCTCAAGTCTCCTCCGTGCTGCTGCTGCCGCTCAATCCGCTAACCCGCTGTCCCGTCTCGTCCCCCCCCTGCTCCCGCCCTCCTCCACACCAGCGTGGAATTGGGGGCGGGTGGGGAAGGTGCTTTGGCCGTTTTCGGCAGTGACAGGGCTTTGGCGGAGAGGCGGCGGAGCCGGGGGCACCAAGTTTGATTTGCAGTCGGGGCCGAGCGGATTGGTGCGGCCGGCGGCGGGGAGGAGCGGGAGAGCGATCCGGGGAGGGGAGGTGGAAGGGGAGGGAGTCGAGCCGGGCCATTTCAAATGGAAAGCGGCGGCCGTGCCGCTGTCCAGGAAGAAGGTGCCTCCCCCGCGCGGGAGGTGTAGCCCGGTGCCACCTAGGCAGGGACGCGGCTCCGGCTCCTCACCCCGCCGCTGCCCGCGTCTCGGCGGCCCCGGAGCCCAGAGCCCAGAGCCCACAGCGCGGGTGTGAACGCCGGCGGTTGCCCGAGGAGGCATCGCGCGAGTGAGTTGGCGGCCGCCCCGGGAGCTGAGGCGGAATCGCTGCGGGAGAAGCAGGGGAGGAGAAGAGCCGCCCCGAGCGGCACCCTTTCGACAACTTCTTTCTCGCTCTCATTCTTTCCCTTCAGCCGACAGCTCTATTCTAACCGAGTTTATTAGATTCGCCCGCAGGTGAAGTCCGTGGGATCTTGACACCTGTCAGTCGTCCGTGCGTGACATGCAAACGACTGGTTTCTGTGGCCGCACACACGCGTTAAAAATAGAGTGCTTCTCCTGGAGTAGCTCTTAGGTAATATTAGAAATTATGATAGCGTTTAGCAACACATTTTAGTTGACATTTTCATGTTAAAGCAGGAAGATGCTTTCATACTAGTCCCATTTTTTCTCTTTAGGGAAAGATTTAGTTGTGATTGGAAATAATTTCCTTTTTAAGCAGGCGCTG
The DNA here is from genome assembly GCA_025447755.1 of Corythornis vintsioides. Classification (NCBI taxonomy): domain Eukaryota; kingdom Metazoa; phylum Chordata; class Aves; order Coraciiformes; family Alcedinidae; genus Corythornis; species Corythornis vintsioides. The sequence continues at coordinate 5,378 of JAOEGS010015879.1, read as the reverse complement.
TCTTTTATGTAAGTCAAAAGCTGCCCACACGTGCAAACCTTAAACCTTTGTAAAAGTTATGCCAAAATAAGCTTGTTATGATTCTATTTCTAGAGGTTTCTCACACTCAGTGGGATATTGTTAAAACAGCAAGAGCTGTACGTTTTAGTGGCAGGATTTTCCCTCTGGCTTCAGATAGCGCTCACTCTCTGCTTTTGAGCTATGTTTTATACATATGTTTAAAATAAAATAATAATAATAAACTCCCTTTTCCCTTCACAGCTGCAGATTTCCCTTCCAGCTTCTCTGGTTTAATTCCCAATTTGGAGAACATAGTAAAAAAAATTTCTAGTGTTTCCTCAGATGTTTTCTCCATGTGGTTAGTACTGCTGCTTTGTGCTTCTGTTTTCAGCTGGAGCTGACCAAGCTGACAGCTTTTCCTAGATGGAAGACATGAACTGCAGTGGGTGCAGGGTTAAATCTTGGAGCCCAGTTTATCATCGCTCAGGCTTTTGGGCAGTGAGTTTCACCAGCACAGTTTGGGAATAATTTGCAGCCCCTGCCCAGGTTGTAAGGTAACATTATGAGCTGGCTTGCACAGGTGCATGTGGATTGAGCATGTGGATTCTGAGAAGTGTTGGGCTGATCCATCCAAATTGTTCTTATGCCTTTCCTTGTGAAAATTTGAATAGGTGTGCTGAAGTCAGTAGAAATATTTCTTGTGGAGAACAGACTCGGCCCTGGAACATTTTTGTTTCATGAGACTTGGGGGATTTTTTTTTTTTTTTCACCAAATTTAAGGTCTGTGGCTTTTTCTCTTTTCCTTTTTTTTTTTGATCTTTGTGACAGTAAAATGTCACTAGAAAAGTTTTTGTAGGTGATAAACAGGAATTACAAAGTTTCAGGTGGTTTTTAATAGCAACCATTCTAGTGTATTTCCATTTAGTTTTGATTAGGGCACAGAAGGAAAATATTTCTTGCCATGTCAGGTGGCTATTTAAATGGTGCTAGAAGCCAAATGCTTCTTCATATGCTATCCCTTTCCTTAAGACTGTGCCACACTTCCATTTGTACAGTAAGTGTTTTGAAGGGATTTCCCATGTACTAGAGATAAGAGGGTCTTAGTTGCATTGCAGTTAGTAGGTTACTTTCAGGAAAAGCCAGTTTTTCAGTTTGTCTTCAGGGTGTACATCTGTCATAATTCTGCTTTCCTTCCATTCTGTCTCTGCAGCTGTTTTGTAAGGTTTATTATGGTGACACCCATTAACACGGTTACAGTTAATTGTCTGTCAGAGTTGGAATACACTTTTTACCCAGAGGTTTTTACAGCCCTAGAAAAGACTTCAGTAAGAATTGTGTTCTGTAAGACCTATGACCCGAGGATGTAGATTTTTTTCCATGTATAATTATTTTTTAAAATCCGGTTCTGTTTAGCTATTTGCATAACAAAGACTGACACACTTTACATCTCTCTCTTTGATCATCTCTCTACTTGGGGTCAAACTGAGTTAAAAACTAGACAGTGTTCTTAACTGTGCAGTAGTAGCAGAAAAAGTTGTGTGGTGTGTTGCACATGGGTGTACATGTGTGTACACCACCATGTCAGTTTGATGGGTTGGTGTCTGGGTTTTTGCTCTGAGGAAGCTAGGGAAAGGATTTGGATTTTGTCAGATCTCTTATCTGTTCAACTCCTAGGACTTCAGTGTGGGAGAAAAGTAAAAGGATAGATTTTTTTCATTACTATCCACTGAGGTTTTTTTGCTATCAATCTCTTGAAGAGCTAAGAATGAAGGAGCACAGTACTGAATGCTGGTAACAACAGTGAATTTGCTGTACTGCTTCGTGTTGCCAGTTCTAACCCCTTGCATTGCATCTGCCAGTGAGTACTTGGAATGAGGCAGAAATGTCTGTATTCCTACCAGTTATCTAGCTACTTGTGTAGAGTTAGATTTGTTGTTCACCTCCACAAGGAAATGTAAATCCATCTGTTATTTTGTGGCCAACATTAAGCATACTGGATTATCATCTGCTCATTTCATTTGCATAGCATTTTAGAAGTGTTTTGAAAAAGACTTGGTGCTCTCTTCGAAATACCACAGCCAGGAGAAACATTTCAGGCACTGTCACCTTGCCTTTGAAAACCATCTGAGCAATTGTAGCACTGAGGTCCAGAGTTACATTTGAACTTTGTACATAATCAGTGTCTGAAACCCAGAGCTTAGCTTTCAAAGCTAGCAGGGTGAAAAAGGATGGAAATGGAAAAGCCACTGGTACATGTCTGTTAACGCTCAGTGCTTCAGCCTCTGGAGCTGACTGGAGCTGTGCAGCACTGCCAGCTCTGTCAGCTTCCCCAGTGCTGCCCTAGTACGACCAGTTTACCTCTGGGTGGTTGGTGGTGAAAAAGTCATGTCCTCTGTCTCATCTGTGCCATTTGTTGTGCTGGTGTGATTACATCAAGTGCTCTTAGATACTTTGTCCACCCCTAAAAATGGGGTAATGCTGCCGGCAGAATCATGGTGTTTCTAGCCAGCTGTGTCAGGTTGAAGGCTGGCATTTGCCTGAGTCCACTTTTGCTCACTTTCTGTTTATATTATAATCGAGTCTTCAGGAGAAGTAACTACCAGCATGCTGTGTGTTGGTCTGTCTGATTTCTGAAAGAGTAGTTTTAACAAGAAGAAACAATCTTTCAAGAAATGAAACTGAAATGACACACAGAAGTTTCTGGGTTACTCAGAATTCACATGTGTCAGGGAGTGTTTGGCTTGGTCGTGCAGCAGCCTATATTACATTAGGACTGCTAGACTCTTGTATCTTTGCAAGTGTTGGGCTTACTCTGCAGGTGAACAGTATATGGACATGTGCCCTTTGGGAGGTGGTGTAAGAATTTGGGAAAACCAGCTGAAGCAATCTTTGTGATAGGAGATACAGGTTCAAGGGCATTGCTTGTCTGGCTGCTTCCACTGACTGAAGCACTCACTTGGTAAAGTGACTGGCATGTTGTTCTGTGGCATGTGTGGATGTTTAGTGGAAACTTCTGGACTCAGCAGCCATTATGTGGTGGCATTAAATTATTGGGAACGGAGCTCTAGCCTGGGTGGTCTCTTCCTGTCCTGCAAGTGTGCAGGCTTGAGTGCATAGTTGTTACTTATTATTGGCTGGAATCTTAAAGCTTGACTTAAATGTTTCACCCTTTGCTTACAGGCAGTGTTCACAGCCAATTGCTGCCTTCAAACTACCTGTGGTACACTCTGTCTTGATGAACCTGCTGTTACTTCTGACCCACTGGAATTGACAGATACTGCAGCTTCAAAATATGTTTCAGTGAGATCAGAATTGGGTCAGGTGTGTTGTATATGCACCTGAGGATGTGAAGTGTACGTCAAAGTCTAGTGGAACATACAGACATTATTGTGACTGTGAAGAGTGAGAATTTCAAAGTTAAGTAGTATTGCTGGCACTCAGAAAAGAGAATGAGATAAGTAATTTTACTGAAAAGTTCAATACTTCTTCTGTTCTGCCTTTTTCAGTATAAAAATATCTCCTTATTTTTAAGGATGTCCCATGAAGGAGGAGGGAGGAGTTACATGTTTTGCTGTTGTTTTGTTTGTTTTGTTTTTCTTGATGATGAGAAAAGCATTACTTGAATTCACATTATTCTCTAAACATGCTGGGAAAACACACGTCTGTGGTTGAATGGGGAAAACCTGACCTTCACTATCCATAATCCGGGTTTATTTTTAATGAAGATCTTGGATGACCTTGAGGTCACCATCACCTGATAGAAACTGATAGTCTCTGAGGCAGAGACACAGTGATACCCTTAGGAGCAGCAGCATTTTGATCTGTGTGGTTGTAATTCATATCAGCTGTCCTAGTGTTATCTCTAGAATGTGTGTTCTGTACTGTGGATATGAGCATCTGTTGGGAACTGTTTAAAATGATTGTTGAAGTTGGAAAAAAAGCTGCTTTATTACTTCTAATGACAGCAGTTTTAGGGGGTTAACTTACAACATTTGAGACTTGCTCCAAGAAGCCATCTTTGATTTATCTCTCTGTAAATTCAGGTTAGGTTCAAAGAAGGGAAGATGAGATCTGGATTTGAATTTTTTTTTTTTTCATGTGCATCTATAAAGGAATCTCAGAGAAGCTTCATCAAACAAGAGAATTGTTTTATTGCTCCTTTTGAGAACATGGGCTTTTCCTTGTGGCCGACTTCAGAAGCCTGACTAGAGCAGAGAAGGAAATTAGCTACTTATCTGGAGCTCTGCACTCCACAGGGAAGTGGCTTCTGTTCTGGCTTCTCTTAGTTCCTGAAGAACTCTGGAGAGTGCTTGAACTGGGAGGTGTGAATACCACTCTGTCCTTTAGACAACAACAACAAAAAAGAGGCTTAGTTTGTTTTTTTAAAGGCACATGGTAGGAAAGAAAAGCTTTAATCACCTTCCTTAATTCTGGGAGTTTGCAGAAAGTGTAGTTTGGAGGGTGAACTCAAAATGCTGTTATCCAAAAAAGAGGAGGGGCAGAACTCAGAATGCTAGTGTTCATTGCAAGCTCATGACCATATATCAATGTATATATACTGTGTTTAGGTTTACAGTGCCTGGTGCTTTTCATGGTACTGTGGGAATTCACTAAGAAGTGAGGATTTTGTTAATGAATATGCAAGTAAAGTTTCTGAGATAATGCAGTTTGTCTTGATTTTTGTCCATATCCTCTTCGTTTATGAAAGATATTTCCATTCTTGGTATATTCCTTATGGTACTATTGTTAGTATTTCTTTTAGTTACAGGAAAAGTATGGGAACTACAACAAAAAAGCACCTTACAGAATAGTTCTTTATCCCCCTGGTTTTGGCCTTGTAGCAGCTAATTGATTTTGCAGTTCTTAGCCTGTTTTGGATCTGAATGTTGGCTTTCTGTCTTTATAAGTGACCGTATCAGAACTTGGCTCTGGATCTACTACATGTACATTAGATCTGTGTTCAGATGGTTTTGATGGTGCAAGCTGGTCTGTGTGTTATTCCTTGGCAGCATTTCTCTCTGCCATATACACAGAGTTCTGGTCTGCCTTAGAGCAGTTCTTTTGGAGAGAAGAGTTCTAGCTCTGGAAGAGGTTGTCACTTGTGACTCTTTATTCTCTGGCATCAGACATTATGTGTGAACTACTCTATGAAATGGTGACAGAAGGTCTCGTTGAAGTGAACTCAGTGGCTTTTCTGCTAGTGGAGTGGGACACCCAGACCTTGTTGGTATCACCATTGATATGTGGTAAGCAAAGACATGGGGGATTTGGTCATAGAATAATAGCATGTTTAGGGCTGGGAGGGGCCTCCAAAGGTCATCTAGTCCAGCCCCCCTGCAGTGAGCAGGGACACCCTCAACTAGATCAGGCTGCTCAGA
>JAOEGS010015878.1:85999-125580 GCA_025447755.1 Corythornis vintsioides | reverse complement strand
TTTGGTGACATCACTGGAACTTGTCAAACATACTAAGCAGCTCTCTCGCTTCTCTCTGCACATTTTTCCCTATAGTAAAATAAAAATGGATATGCCTATGAAAGGAAAAAGTAACAAATTTAAGGCTGATTACAAAAAAAGCATACTCAGGTAAAGTGTTCAGCTGTGGAAAGAAAATTACTTTGAAATAATACTTGAAGAAGTTTTATTATCCCTACTTCATGGTTTATACTGTTTAGCTCATATTTCATCCAACACAGGGAATAGAAACTGAAAGTTTTTGTGCTTTAGGACAAGACAGAATCCCACCAGGGTATGATAAACCACAATTCATATTCAGTGTCTCCCTGGTAAAATGCTGCTGTACTCAGATCAGGGAGACCTGGCTGGTATGGGAGTCTTCCAGATGATGTGGAAGGATTTTATGTCACTGTATACCAAATTACAGTATTGCCATGAAAAACTATAGAAAAAATGTAAATAGCTATTCCCCTGAGAATCAGAATGAAATCATTGTTAAAGAGAAACCCATTGCTTTTAACATTCACTGCATGAATGTGTTTAAAACAGCAAACTATGACCATGGAATGAAAATGTAAAGCCATATGCACAGTGTCCTTTCCTTATCTACGTTTGAACAGCTGGAATCTCTGAAAAAGGGATTGTAGTTTAAATATATAGTCTAATGCCAACACTGAAGGTAGACAAAAATTTGGATTTCAGTGCAAGTTTCTGAGTGGATCTCACCAGTTTTGATATAAAGCAGGACATGTATCTCATAAATGCTTGCAGATGCATGTAACTGTCTTAAGTCACTGAAAATATAAGTAACGTCTCCTTCAAGAGAGATTTTCTACATTCACCTTTTAGAGCAGCATACCTAATATTCCATGGTTGAAATAAATTATTCCCATCACTGGGGAAATAACTGAAGATCAGGTGTTAGGTGTGTCAGCTTCCATGAGATGCCAGTTTAAATGAAGTCAGCATTGCACATTAATAATCAGCTTTGAAGGCTAATACCATAATTCTAACCCTCCTTGCTGTTTGTGACATTGGAATCCCTCGAGAAATGTCAGAAGACAACTGACAGTTTTCTCACAGATTATCCAACACTGCAACTCAACATTGCAATTTATTTTACAGGCATTTTTCAGTGGTTATGGTAAAAATTATACAGAAGCACATATGGAGGGCTGGGAGTGGAATGACAGTTTTCTTCTACATGTAGTTTGGGAAAAGAAATGGGGTTCTGGGTTTGATTTATGATACTATGACTAGGGAAACATCATGCACTTTCAACTATTACAAAAATAATAATGTAAAAAGAAATAGAAGATATTTCCAAGGGCATCAAGCATTTTGCCATTAACTTGATATGAATTGATAATTTTAGACAATGAAGAATAATGTAATGTCTGTAAATAAGAACGAAAGAAAAGGTCAGTCAGAGCCATTAAAATGTAAAAACTGCATTTAACTTTTGTTGCAGAAAATTGCTTTCTTTAATGCCAAGTGCTGCCTTGCTCCGATTCAAGACAGCATTTAAGCATGTGATTAATTTAAAACATATGCTTACTTCCATTCTTATTCAACAAAGTACCTAAGCCTATTCTCAACATTAATACAACGGCTGGATCTTTTCACTTTATCAAGGACTTAAAAATATACAAGCTTTGGTTGCTTTTCCTACAATATTATTTTGATGATAAAAAAACCCCTGATTTTCTGTAAGAGTTGTTTTGTTTGGTTTTTTCTTTCACTTTCAATTTTAATTATTTTCCAAGTAACAAAAAAGCAAAGCTTATCATACCAGCACTTTTTAAAAGGAAACTGAAATAATTTTGGAACCTTTAATTACATATTTAACTGTGTATGCATGTGCTAAAACAGGATAGCCTCCTCTGCTTTAGAGGAGACCTCTGCCTTTCTTGATGATTTAGGAGGGTATGGAGGTGGTGTTGAGGCTTTTGTTTTGGTCTTTGTTTCGGTTTTTCTAGGAAGTCCATTGCGAAATAGTGAATTTTGTTCAGAGTATTGTGAGGAGAGACTGTGCAGATTTTTCTGAATATATTTTATAACACTGGCCATGCTGCTCACTATTACTGTAACTGACTGGACAAAATTCATTCTTTGTGTTCACAGTCTCATAGTTACTTGGCTGTAGAGTAAGAATGACATTACATGCAAGACCTGTTCACTGCATTTCATTTACTAGGGGTCATATATTTGAAACTTTTTAAAAGAGAACTATGAAAAAGAAGGTTCATATTCAAAGTGGGTCAAATGGGGAAACATAAAATAATAATGCATTGCTAGTACAAAACTGTGACAAATGTTGTTTTAAAAAACCTTAACAAAGCCTTGTGGTGCTAATGTCATATGATGTGCTCAAGTAATTCCAAAAGCATCAAAAAAGGGAGTGTAAACATTTGAGGATTCACTTTATTTGATCATAGTGCCTGGTTTGGGGAAGACTGTTGATTTACTGTGATTTAAAAACTTAAACCAAGTTAGGTACACAGTGGGACAAAGTTGCACCTTATCAGTCTTCAGCACCATGGAAATTAATGTGCCTTATGGAACCTCCAAGACAGTAACAGACTTTATTGTATAGGTCAAATTTAAAAATATTTAACATAGCAGGTGTACTGTTTCTAAACAAAGAAAACATTTGTTGCCCATATGTACTTTAACACTTATTCAAATAATTTTAAAGTCTCATTTAATTCTAACACTGCACCTATAAAATCTGGCATTTTGCACGTCCATATGTACCCATGCACACTGACGCAGCCTAACATAAGGAACCTAAGAACTTACTTCAAAATGGATCCAATCTGAGATTTGTCAGACATTTCACTGCTGTAACTGGATTGTTTTCCTCATGTGAGAAAGTGAACTGAGTGAATCCAGAGAAATTTTGTGACCACAATAGCAAGGGAAGAGTAATGCACAGAATAAACCTCATCTTGATGTCCATTCCCTTCTGCACTATAATGTTTCTAGTATAAGTTCACAATACATTTTTGCTAATATTATTTCATTTGGTATATTCTCAAAACATTTTTTTTCATTTATTTTCTTCTTTCTTGTATATTCACTTTTCTTAGCATTTTTATTTTGACAAAGACACACTGAATAAACTATACAGAGGCTTCTTTTAGGAAGGATGAACCCTGACTTCCCAATTAAAAAAAAAAAATCTTAAAAATCACAGAACATATCTGTAAGTCAGCCAAAAATATAATTCAAATATAAGTCTCCAAAACGACCTCTTGACTCCATGATGTGTCTTAATCTGTATGCTTCCCTCATCATGGAGGCACATGGTGAAATACATATAGTAAGATATTTTCTTTTTGCATAGCAATAGAAAATAATATACTGTGTCAGGCTTGAAAAGACATCTCATATCACATAGACTTTTGAATTTAAACAGACTACATTTTAGTGATAAGAAAAAAGTGCATTAGCATTATCTGATAAGTATAAATCCAAATATTACATAGGTGCCTAATTAATATAAATTCAGCTAACTCATGAAACAAATTAAAAATGTAAACCCAATGGAAAACAAAACAATATAATGGACTTTTATTTAAAGGAACCTGTGCTCCAAATACTTGTAATAATACTAATATGTGTTTAAGCAACCTACTGGCAACATAACACAGACATGCAGCTGTATAGGTAACACAGGGATGTTCCAACAGTAAAAGAATTTTTTATTTCAAAATGTAGTACCTAATGTAAAAAAATCCAAACTCTAATTTTCAAATGGGTCTGAGCACTGGTAAGAACATTTGCTCAGCTCATTGTTAGAGGATTAATATTTTTTTTTAATGATACCTTCCATGTTCACTCAACTGCACTTTCAAAGCCAAATGGAGATACAGTGTAAAGAATAGAGCCCTCAAAGAACTGACTGAAATAGTCAAGTCTCCACTATTTGGCATAATTAAGATTATTTGGGAAGTAGTATGTCTTCTGAGGATCTGTTTTCAATCCTCTTTACTATCCAGTGACATTTAGAAAAGATCAATCGTCCTATGGGATGAAAGTGCATAAAATATTACAGACATTAAATCCTCCCTAAAAATTCAGATGTATTTTTCAGGTCTGTGCATTTTATTCCACAGTTAAATGATTAAGACACATTGGGCTCCAATCTGAAAACATGTTTAAAATCTGGAGCTATGTCAGACTGCTGTCTGAGTTTGCTAAAGGATTAGCAATTTGTGACTTATGTCAAAATATCTGCCCTAAAGTGACAGAAATAATATATTACCCTGATTTAATGTGTGTGAAATACTCTGGCAATAGGAATAAAAAAAAAACAAAACAAACCAAAAAAAACCCTCCAACCCAAAATAAAAACAAGCACCCTGCATGTAGAAATCAAAGGCATTTATCCATAGCAGTTCAGAATGTTTAAGCAGAAGTGATTGAATTGGTCAGAAATACAGGAGATGCACATTTGTATGACCTTAAACTGGACACATCCACTCATTAGGGTCCGATGGCACAGAACAGGGCCATTAGAAAAATAAATCATTGCTATATTGCACTAGTGTGCTAGGGTGCTAGTATAGATGAAAGTTCCAGGGATCACATACAGGACCTATAGAATCAAAGTGTTTGAATAGCTCTGTAGGGAGATAGAGTCTGACGACCAGGTCAAGGAGGAGCTAAAGACAGTACAAAGGGCTCTACAAAATGGAAGGGATGACTGTGAGGAAGTTCACAGTCCTTTACACAGCCTTGCTGGACACGACTTTCCCTTTTCTTTGACAGGCTAAACTTGTGTTAGATTGTAAGGGTCACATCAGAGCAAATACCAAATAAAAGTCCTCTCATCTAATGATTGCTATCATAACAACTGGGGACAAAGGTCACGAAAAAGCCAACAAAAAAAAGGAAGGATACAGCTCTGTGGTTTAATTCAGAGCCAGGCTTTGGTGATGAATGGAGCAACAGATGCACTGGGCACAGAGGGACCCACAGCTACATTCAACTGAGAATGGATTTCAGAAGGAAAGCAACTACATGGGGGAAGTTCTCTCTATCTGTGTGGCATGGAGCTTTAGCTAGTCAATAGTTGTTTTGCACACCCTGCGCAGGGCATGCCAGAGTGGGTCATTCTGGAAGAAAGGGCAGAGGAGTGGATCCACTGCCTCTTGATGTCATATATGGGCTGAAAGTACTACATCTTTTCAGTTCACTTTTTAATCTGGAATAATTTTCCTGCATAGATCTCAGTCAAATAACAATAATTATCAGTTATAAATTATAGAAGAATTCTACCATATTAAGGGTAAATTTTATAATCTTTCAAGAATATTAGATAAACCCTGTCATTGTTTAGCTTTTGCTCGTTCTAATGATGACTGACACCTTGCTGAGCAGTATTTCCACTCCTCAAACAATGCCATAGACTTCACCAGCTGCCCTTTCTTAGAAAAAAATACTTTCTTGCATAAATAGAAGTAACAGCATCTAAAACTACCCCATCAATTTACCATAAAGGTTGAATTTTTCTTTCTCTTCGAGATAATAGTATTATTCCTCTGTATTGATTCATTGTCTCCTGACCATCTGTCTTGAATCTTGTGAAGGGCAGGTCTAGTACAAGGGGTAATTAATTTCATATGGCTGATCGATTCATATTCTCTACTAATCTGCCTAAGAGAACTTAAACTTCATGTATGGCCATAGTTACTGAATCACTGAATGGTTATGGTTGGAAAAGACCTCTAAGATCACCATGTCCAGCTGTCAACAACAACAAAGTATAGACAGTATTCAAAAGTAATGAATATCACTCACCTTACTTTATGGATGGGGAATACTGTCAAACAAACCTGTTGTCTGTTACATTTTTCATAAGAAATAGGTAGGGATTTAAAAAATTTAGCTATGATTTAAACAATCATATGGTTTCTTTCCTAGTAAAGTTTACAGAAAGACTGGGGAGGCATAAATAATGAATAAAAAAGGTTAATGGGACTTCTAAGTGCTTTTAGGTCATGGAATGCTCTGAATACAGAGTTAAAGGTCAGAACCTAAAAGAGCAGATTTTAATACAACTGTATCCAAAGTATCTTGGAATAAGGAACACAATTTATATGTGAAATACATCAGAATGCCCTAGAAGCTGGAGGTTCAGATCCCCGTTCAGGCTACTTTCTTACATATATTGGACCGAGGTGCCTTATTTAGGATTTGGATATCTCAGGTACATAGTTAGAGCTGACAGTGACAGGCATCTATTGAAATATTCATCTTCATTGACCTTGCCATACGAGACTATTAATTAGGTGCCTCAACTGGGTGTGTAAACTGGGATAACTTGGTGCTTCAGAGAACTTTGGGTCAAGTGCAAATTGCTAAAAGGAGGTGTCTCATTGTGATGCTGTGCCAAAAATTCAGTACTTGAGTCTGTGAAAAGAGGAATCTCAAACAGTGGTAGGGAAGTGACATTGCCTGTATACACACCATCAAACAGCATGTCTAGGTCTAGTGTCAGCACCTCCAGAACATGTGAAAATACTGCAGAGGGTTCACAGGAAGGACACAAATGTGATTGAAGAATCCTTGTGATAGGGGGTTTAAGGAGCTATATTTATTCAGCTTATCAAAAAAAAGTGAAGAGTTGGCTTGATCTTGGTATATAGGTACTTACATGTGGAAAAGATGTGGAAAAGATAGGGGAAGACTTTTCAACTCTGCTATCAAAGGCATATCAAGGTTAAATGACAGGAAGTTGAAGTTAGGTAAATTTAACCTTGACTAAGTGGCTATTTCCTAACATTGAAAGTAATTAAATATTAGAACATTTTACCAGAGAAATAGTGGTGTTACCATTATCTGTGTTCTTTGAAATGACAATATGTATTTTCCTGAAAACGTAGGATAATTTTCACCTAACTAATTTCTTGTCTATTATGAGTTTAGGTACCATTTTGAAATGTATATATATTTAACTTCCAAAAACTGAAATGCTTTAATCTAACTGAAATTTGGGTCTTTTGGATGTTTGCATGAAGTTTGACAGCCTGTGATGGGCACATTCAGACTAGATGATGGAATAAGTCCCTCTGGTAAAACATCCTATGACACTGTGTTGCTTACTTGGCAGCACTTCACTATTTCTGAACACTTTATATCAGTTTAACCATCTTCCAGCTTAATGGCTGTTTTACATGAACTATAGATACAGAGAACTGCAATAAAGAAGAAATTTTGTAGTATTTAGGACTGCAGATTCAATTCAGTAAGCAGAATGAGTTGAAAAGACTGTGAAGATTTGGTGGATGACATTCTAACTGGTAGCTTTTTATCCACGCAGAGGGACACTGTGTCTCTGAGCAAATATTTTAAGGGCAAAAATTTGTCACATATTCAATCTAATGAAGGAATGGCCACACCCACTTCTCTTTGGCCAGTGAAACCAGATGTTCTTTCTCCTTAATCATCTGCAAACTGAAAGCAGAGATGAGGTAATAGGAAAAAAGCGTGGAGAGGTTGTTTTGATTATAAAAATACATCAGAAAAAATAGTCTAAAATAATAGCTATAAATACAGATACAATTTTATTTCTTAACAAAACTAAAAGAACAATGACATTACCAAATGCTGGCCAAGAGCAGAAGAATTATGTCATGCAAAAATTGAACTGTGATATGAGTGGAGTGTTCTCTCTTAACTTCCATGTCAATTCAGTTTGTTAAAGTGTGAACTGAGGAGCTCATGTTGCATACATTTGTTTGGAGTAGGGAGGAAAATGGGAATCTTATTGCATAGCTGAACCTTGCCCTGTTTTTGCTTTAAATCACAGAATATGTAGAAGTGCTCCTCCCCTCATCCAACAAAATACTGATGGCAACATAGATAGATAGAAGAAACTCCACCTTGACTAAACTGTCCTCCAAACAAAGGAATACACCTGCTGCTTCACTAAAGGCAATTCCTTTTTCATAGGCCTGAAGTTAGAACTGTTCCCTGATAAACTGAATCTCATCTGGCTAATTGAAGAGGAAATAGTGTAATAAGGAATACATCAGATTAGGAACATGCAGGGAAACTCCCAGAAACAACTAGTGCATTTTGTGGAAAAGTGACTTAGTCCATCAGCCTTCTGAGGTGGAGAAATACAGCTGCAGGCAGTGGGAAGTTAAATGAGGCATTGAAAATGGTACTCTGCCAGCTCAATATACATGCTAAACAGCTCACTAAACATGCTAAATACTAGATCTAGATGCCATACATACAATCATGATCATGGCTTGGGGATATTCTCCCTGTTCAAAGGGAAAATGGTAATGCTTTGTTTCCTTACCAAATGGCTATTCAGAAATGGGTGACTTCATGTAGACTCCTGTTTCCTACAACACAAGAAATTTTCCTGCAGCATGGGACTAGTGAGCACCAAGGAGAGCCTCAGATGGATGCTTTGTTCCAGTAGACGGTTTATCTTTCTCCTACTCAGTAAATTAGAAGGTGTCCAGAATCCCTGGACAGATTCCTAAAGCAGTCATCACAAGTACATCTAGCAGTCTACTGAAACCCTCCTCTGACTGCAGACTCAGGTAAACAGTGGGATCCCTACCAGTTGTTTTACCTTATAACTGAATGAATGATTTCTTCAGCATTACTATGTACTTGATAAGGGATAACTTTTGAGTGTCAGTCTGTACTTCCATGGTCCAGACCTAGTAATATAATTTATAACTCGTCCACGAATTCGAACTGATAATGATTGTAGAAATTCAGCCCTTCAATAAGGCTTTTTAAAGTCAGAAATTTCAAAATATATTGATAAACCACATCCATGTTTTAGACTGTCAATGGGAGTGAGATGAAACAAGGACAAAAGGAAGTAGGATCTAAGCAGGATCAACTAGTCATTATGTTGTCTCCATAGGAACACATAGGTTGCATATAATCAAGAATAGGTTATAAACCTAAAGAGGTTTATAAACTGGTTTAAAATGAGAGGTTGGTATTTTTGCAGGTTCTTTAATCCTGATCCCATATAACTGAGACAGAAAGGATCCAGATTTCTGAAAAATTCAGATAATTTCTGGTTTTACACAGGAAATTTGACAATATTGATTATATGCTGCACTTAATTATCTTCTCTGCAGTAGTATTTTGTCAGCTACAAGTGTCATCAAGGAGCACGTACACACTTGCTGAGTATGATCATTAACAAGCTGATTTTAACGAAGAATTATTGTTATTCCATCTCCCATAAAAATTATTTGTATTTGTTATCGAGTAATTATTTTGTTAAAATAAAACCAAACAAATTGAAACAGATTTATCTAAAACCACCCAAATATTTAGTATTTTTTTTAAAGTTGCTATATCCATTTATCTAGGATTAAAATGAAATATGAAAATGAGTTTGAGTTCTTGTCATAAGTCTCCAAAATATACTTTCAATTATTAGTGAGTTCCTCTAGTCACAAACAGAATTTTATACCAGTATTACATTTCATCAGGAAAAATAACACTTGTATGATTTGTAACTGTGAGCACTTGAAGTTAAATATTTATTTTTAACCATAAAGGCATTGCTTTTATGACCAAAAGAGCCATTACTGTAAAACAAATTTCTTACCTCTGATGAATGTCCAGCTCTAATGAAAGTACAAAGTGGATCAAAAGCTCCTGTTCCACAAGCCAGAAGATGGGTTCTGTTGTATCGATGAAGCACACGGATGTAATTTGCACATTCATCCTAGTTTACATTAAAAATAAACATTTGAAAATAGTAGGGTTTTTTTTTTTAATTATTATTGTCATCTCAAGTTCCCTTAGGTGATTTTATGCATACTGAAACTATCTATTCTGTTAAATATAACATTTTAGTGCTCCCACTTCATGCTAGTACCTCAAAGCCATCAATTTCATTGATGGACATTTCTGACATCATAAAGCAAGTTTAGAGCACTGATTTATCACAGTTTATTTTAGGTGTCTAGCCAATTAGGAAATATTAAACTATACAACACACTTCTATCCTTTAATCTCAGAGATAATCAGCAAATCTAAATATTTGTTTTACTAAGCATTATTAGATGCAGCAAACATTAGACTCAGAGCATGAGATATGAATAGTCAGCAAATCACTCCCCTATCTCTTAAATAAACTTTATCTTACATTTTTTTTCTGTAAGACCACTGTACCTTTAATATCTTGTATAATTATTTGCTAATCAATATTTTTTTTATTATTGTATTGCCTCATGCTTTATGTGCTCCCACTGTTCAAACCCTCCTTTGAAGAAGAAATTATTCATTTCCCCCGGGGCAATACTCTGGGACTCATTAGTGTATTTGCAGCTTCATAAATATTACAATTAAAATTTTTTTCAAACATCCCTTTGAGATGTGGGGTCATTATCCTTCCTGTGCTGAACTAGTAACGGAGACAGTGAGATAAAAGTATCCATTGAATTTGGAACTCCTGGGACTTTGTTTTACAGGCTATTTAACATCTTGCAATGATTTTTATGTTTGGGGTGAAATTCCTGCTCATTTCCATTATCGCCGAACTTTTCTGCAACTCAGACCCTGGCCTTTCAGACAGTCACAGCATGTTTAAGAAGGGAATTATACTGGGATTAATCTTAGCTAACTTTAGCTGTTCTAAAGTTTAGACATGTAATTTATGCTATTCCAGGCTTTTTCAACAGTCAACAAAGAAGGCCAGATTCTCCAAAAGGCAATTAATTCTATCCTAAATGAATGTGTAAAACGAAGTGGAAATTTACTGTTCTTCTGTGATGACTGCTATATTTGTATGAGAACAATCCTTATTAACCATCTGCAAAAATTTAATGTAGCAGAGGATGAGTCTGCAGCAGGGCCATGGGCAGAATTCAGCTCTTGCAAATCCAAATTGAGTTAAAAACTAAGAAACCATCTTTTTTTTTTTCTTTCTTCAAATCCTTATATCGTTAAGTGCCAGACTCCCAGCTACTCCAACAAATCAGTAAGGGTGATAAGGAAAAATTACTTGCTACATGATTCTTCTTTGACTTGAAGATAAAGCATGTCAGTTGAGAGAAGCAGGTAACCTACACAGGCAGGTATCCTGTTATGTGATTAAAAATTACCTATATGCTAATTAAAAACCAACATTGCAATATGTTACTTTTGGAATTTCTTAGTACCTAACATTTATCTAAGAGTAAATGAAGCTCTCCCTTCACATGACATCCACATCGTCTTCACCTGGACACAATCTTTTAGACTCGATGTAAAAGACACCTGTTACTTGGATTGTCAAACAAATGAAAAGAAGAATGAGCTGAGATTATTCAGATGTGATCCTCTGTACATGAATCAGCACTCAAATACAGAGGTGCCCACTTTGTATGTGCATTTCGTAAGCAGTTGTTGACTGGTGGTAGCAGAATAGTAGTTGAAGGGTATTTTATGATTATTTGCAGTTTTTAAATAGGTGCTTTACTGGGCAGTGGTGCTGGTCCTTATTCTCCCTCCCTCCGAGTATAACCTTCTTGACTTATTCTCTCTCTGCTCTTTCTCAGCAGTAGTCTGATCTTTACTCCATGATTTTTTAATATTTTTTTTTTTTATCCGCATATGCCTGCAGCTCTTGATCTTTTTCTCAGAAGCACTGCAGAGAAAGACAGATCTTAGGAATTTTTTTTTTTAGGGAAAAAAATCACTGAAAATTTCTGCAGGAAAACCCAGGATAAGGCAGATACCAAATACAGAAAACTGTCATTCCAAATGGCTAGACTTTATCATTTATAATGAAAACCACGTTATTCTGGGAAGTGTCAGGCAACTAGGCATTGCTGCTTGCCTCACTAAGAAGGTCCTGTATGTATAACAAAGAAGAGATACATCAGCCAAGGGAACATTAAAATGAATTTTCTTCCTACTAAATTAATTAAACATTTTGCTTGTCTTTAGAGCTCCATAGATAAATGAACAGAATTTTATGTGGAATTTTATTGATCTGGAGCTTTTAAATATAAAGGAGCTAGTAAGTCATCATTAAAGAATTTGATTTCTATGACTGAATGGTTTCCAATTGTGATAAAATAATTGAAATCTCTCCCACCAAAGGCTGATAGGTTGTGTTTCCTGGCACACTGGATGAGGGCTGAAGCATTTTTCCCTTGGCTTGACCTGGATCAGAAAAGTACGGCCTAAGTTCAAGGTGATGCACATGTTGTTCAGACAAGGCTTTAGTTACTGTCTTATTAAGTCTGTTACAAGCTCTCTGAAACTGGGTTTGTGATGACAATACTTGCAGCTTTACTACTCCAAGATGAACTGTTAACTTTTAAAGGTTGTAAAAGCTGGTAAAGGTGGCCTGTTCTGTTACACAGAAAGAGGTAGCAGAGAACACATGAAGTGCCTCAGCACTGAGATGCTTGTTACAACATTTTCACTCCTACTTAATGTTAATTATGCCTTCAGTAATAGATCTTTTGCGAAGAAAAATAAAGAAAGAAACAGCATGGAGATAAGCAAAAAGGTTTGTAAGAGCACTGATGAGTAATTTTTTTTCTGAGACTTTACATAGTGAATAATAGCATTTATAATTTAGAAATAGCGAACAGATTTTAAGACACTGTGCCACAAGACCAGTATTGGTTTATGGGTACAAAATATGAAGGTGAAAAGAAAAGTAAAGGGAAAGCTTTTGATTCTAATTTAGATGCCTTTCAGGTTGTGTAGTTTAGTTTACTGAACGCTGAGCATGCTAATCAAAATTACTATGGTTTCCCTGGAATTAGTCTTATTCATATAGTCCCATTCATAATTAGGTCTCATGTGAGAATCAGAATATTGCTTGATATTGTTTGCTATGGCAATATTTCAATCTTTTTCAATTTTAAGATATTTTCTTAAAGACTCCAGTTCTGGAGTCCTATGATTATTTTAAAATTATATTATTTTATTTGAAAGATACAGAGACACCAATCTTTCACAATACAGAGAGATGTGGGAAATACATGAAGGTCTTTAAATTATCACATTAATTACAATATAAATTCAAAGACTTATAACAGCAGACTGGATTGTGAATTATTTTAATATTAGGGAATCTCATGAGTCTGAGGGGGATTTCTTTACATTACATTGGAGCAACAGTACTGATTTCTGTTCTTATTTAACCCAAAGAGTATCATCAAAGAATAAACCACATGATGTAGTGGTGAAGGGAAGATGACAGAGCTTTAACTAATAACAGTCTATGCTGATAGGTAGTACTAAATAAAGCTCAAAGAGTTTAAGCTTTGCATAATTTCATAAAACCACAAAGTTTGGATAATGTAGAAAACTATTTTTAACAAAGCAAGCTGAAATTCTTAAGGGTACAAAAGCATCTAGAAAAAATGAAATGAACTTTTTAAGATCCCTCAAAAAGATCAGTTCTAGGCCAGGTGAGTGTAAGGAGTAAAGTATCATATTGTTTTTTAATTACTATTTATCATTATTATTATTATTTATTATTATTATTATCCAATCTGGTCCGTGGATTCCTTTGATGTGGACAGTTCTTATGCTTGTGCTTCAACAGAAATCTTTATAGCTGCCTAATCCTCACTGGGAAGATGTTGTGGTTATCCTCAGGGCTGCCTATTTGCTGTGTTTGTGGGAAAACCTCGTTATACACCCTTCTGTGTCCTACCTTCCTGTCACTGTTGCTGTAAAGCTATTGACATTTGAAAATCCTTTGGTACAGTGTGAGCTCCATCAGCTGTGGGATTTATTAGGTGTTGTACTTGCTGTGTGTTTATGAGGTGCAGATAATGAGCTTGGTGTGCTGCAAAATTTAAGAGATCTCCCATCCAGAAGAACTTTCATCCTGTGCTGCCAATGACACCAGCTGCTGTATGTCAGTGAGCTTTCAGGTCTTTCCATGGGAACTGATTAAAATCACCACACTGGATTACAAGAACACAACAGTTTCAGTGCTCATTAAACCAGCATATTTTTATTAATGTACCATAAAGCCTATAGGACAAAACAATTTGGAGTGTATTTTATAATTACTAACAATTTAACTGCTTTTAAAAAAGTATTCTAGAGAATGCAAATTTTAAATATAAATTAGCATGTGAAAAATTTTGAACAGAGAAGGTATCCTGCATGTATAAAAAGAAAGGAAAACTGAAATGGGAAAGGTACCTTCTTTGATATCACCATGAAGAGAATTAAGGGAATGTTCAGCTGGTCAATAGTGTTCATTTCCCATTTATAAGCTGGTTTGAAAAACAACAGTAGTCACATGTTCTTAAGCTGAAACAGAATTATACCTGAGCTTTTGAACTCTGAAGTTCAGGGATGCCTGAATCCTTTTTTTTTTTTTTTTTTTACCAGCCACTAGTATATTTGATTTGTAATTAATGATACTTACAGCATCTCTTCCTTTAATTATGCATTCTTCTGCCTGCAGAGGTGTACTAGGCCAATGGATCTGACACAAAAGCAAACATAGAAAGTCATTCAATTGGCAGTCTGACAATGTCAATTCAGTTTTTCATGTGAAAGACTCACAGAATTATAGAATCAAAGAACAGACTTGGGTTGGTAGTGATCTCAAAATAGATCTGATACAACCTTTCAACCTTTTTTCAGCTACCTACTGTATAAAATCTATGTTTCATTCCAGATGCTTGATTTGTTTGGATTAAAAAAATGTTAAATAATGACTGAGCAGACTGGAATGATTACTTAATATCTTAGAATTTTAAAAAGTGAAAACAAAAACATGTTCACTTTAGTGATATCAGGCTTGGCTGAAACCAAATAAGTATCAAAAAATTTATGTCATCACTAAGACATTTCTGTCAATTGTCAAGTAATGAATTATTCTTCCATCTGGAAAACATTCTAAAATTAAGTTATTCTGCTAGGGTTTGTTTGTTTGTTGTTGTTATTTTGTTTGTTTGTTGTGGGTTTTTTTCTTATTGAATCAACTTATTTTTCTTTAATTCTAAAGCAAGAAAATCAGGGGGAAAAATATATGAAAAACAAATTGTAAGAAAAGTGGGGATAAATTATAAATCCTAGAGCCCTGGTGCTCAAAACCAAAAGGTCAGCTCTATGTTATTCTTGTCAACTTCATATTTAGGTCTCAGTGCCTGAATTAGGTCACTTACATTCAGACATCATCTAAATCCTGCAAGGTACATAAAATGAATCAGAACGTTTGTTTTCAGTTTGATGGTTTTAGAGTTGATGTATAATCAGAAGGAACTCTCATCTCTTCATTGCTGCTGTGTAGTCTGAGGAGGTACCTGAACTCTGCTGACCTCTCATGAGGTCCAGTCACCCTGGTCAGAGCATTCCAGGTTCCTTCAGTGCAAAACTCTGTCAAACAAGTCATTCACTGGTCAGAAACTCTGTCCACAGTCATTCACTGGTCAAGGACTGAGTAGGCAACAGCCTGTCCTTAACCCAAAAGCCTAAAAGGAGATATGAACTCTAGGATCTCCTGAGCCTAAAAGTGTGAAGCCAGAGCTTTTGCTTACTAAAGAAATATTCTAATTAGTAGGCTAAAATAGGGACTTTTGCCTGAATTAGTTGTAGGTGTCCGTTAGGAAAGAGAAACCACAGAGGGAATACAACACTTGACTCTGTAACTTAATATTAAAACCACTGCATGTGAGTGATTATTTTAGTACTTGGATACTTAGTCCCAGTGCTACTGAAAGTATTTTATATGCACATTTTCTGCTTAAGATACTGAATTAAATACATAAATAGAATTAAGATATAAAAGCCAAAGAGGAAACAGAATGACCCCGTTTTGTCTGGAATGTTGAAAGGCAGCTGCAGTGCAAGCAACATGAATTGGTGGTCCTCAGCACAGAATTGTAGTGTGAATCATAGAGTCATAGAATTAATGGTTTTAATGTTAAAATCTTCATGAGGATTTCACTGCTCAGTTAAAACAAGTGAGAAGAGCTGCTCAGGCTCTTGTGATTATTTGGAAAGAAATCTATATAAAATGGTTAAAGTAATACTTTACCAAGGTGCGGTAATGTACTTAATTATATTTCTGCAATTGTTGGTGTTTTACTCAACTAGCAGAAGATAGGATGTATTTGCACTGGAAATCCAGATATTAATCAACTGTAATGGTAGCCTTTAAACTGCCACATATTTTTCGCACTGTTTATGCTTTAGAGTTATGACAACTACCAGCTTTAACTCAAATTGATTCTTTGCCAGGATTACAATCTTCTGGCAAACTGTCAATAGTTATTGTTAGGAAACTCTCTTGTGCATCTAGACTGGAATAACATCACAGTAACATACATTTCACTGAGCTGCATGCTTGACATAATTACTGGATTGGATTAAATATTTCAAAACTTTCCACCTTTCAGGATACTGTGAAGTAAATTTTTTTATTTCTTTTTTAGTGATTTTTTTCTCAGCTTGTGCCACAACTTTATAATCCTTAAGACCTGCATGATGTAATTTTAAAGGCAGTAAAAAAAGTTGCTTTTAAATATACCTCTCATGAGAAAAAATGGAATTATAAGGCACCACAGACAGCAACTACTGAGCAAATTCAGATACAGGGAAAACTTAATTGGAGACGGAATGCCAATTAGTGTATCCAAACAGCTTCCCTATTCAGTCACTAGCCTCACAAAACAGGATGGCACTTCTAATGAAAACTAATTTCAAGAAATTATATGAGCTTTCTAGCAGTGCTGGCAAAAATAGACTACTCTGTGAGCAAGTTTGAACTCTAGTACACATCAGAGCAATTAAGCAATTCAAATATTCTGTCCCTGGTTTAAGTAAATAAAAAAACTGCATAATTAATACATAACTTGTGTTTGGCTGAAGCAGAAGTTCTGTAATAATATATGGTTGTGACTGCATATTATATATATTTATCAACAAATAGGTATCCACCTTGCCTCTTGGGAAGTAATTCCAGTGGATAATCAAGCTTCCTGCTTAATCGTGTGTTTCTTTTTCAATTTGAATACATGTGCATTCCTACATGGTATTCAAGGGAGATAGAAGCAAGACCAGCTCTTGCAGACTGTGTTCAGTCAGCTCTAAAGTGGCAATATAGCAGGTTTCGGCACTGGCAGGATGTATTTTGAAGGCTCTATAGTATCTTACAACAGAGACATAAATCCTAATCTGGAGCTATTTTGTTCTCAGAAAAAGGAATGCATTGGAAAATACATTGGAATCTGTCTTCATAAGCCCATTTGCAGAAGTAGGAAGGCTTCTTTCAGAACAAGGCCTTCATGAGCCCTTTGAAGAAGAAGCTGGGAAAAAAAGGGTGTCTGTAAGGAGTTTGTGGACAAATAGAAAGTGCAGCTTTACTCCAAAAAGATGCAAGGTAGAATCAAAAGTCATCCTTCTCTATGAGCTGTTAGATCAGTCATGATGAACAGTTCATGTTTGCTGTCAACAACAATCTGATCTGGCACCTATTTCAGTGAACCAGAATGTTTTTTTTTAAAGTAAATTTGGCATCAGATAGCAAAAAAAAAAAAAGTTCTCTATCAGTATGTTAAATCACTACAAGCTTTAAAGACTTTGGATCAAATCTCAAATATGTGTAAAGTTTGATTCTGAAGGTGGAGTGACAAACAGAATGAGATCTTAGGGAAAGCAAAGGTCACATGGAGGGTACATCCAAAGCTTTGACTTTATACAAGGTTTAAGGTACTTCTGTAACTTCTATTTCTCTGTCAGTATTTATATCCACATTTCTTATTCTCCCTCATTCTTGCTACTGTTATTGTTAGCACATTCGTATAGAAACCAAGGTTCATGAATGACTTCATTTCAAAAAGTTATGGTAAGATATGCTAAACAAGAGGAAGGAGATAAAAAAAGTACAGAAAAAAAAAAAAAAAGCAAAGTAGGCAAAGGAAATAGAGTTTGACCAATAGTGCATGGGACTCTGTCCAACACCTATTCCAAATTGAAAGCTCAACCTGAATCTCTAGATTTCCCAACCAATGTAAGGCTGACAGTAGAAGTTTTCTTCCTTGATTTTCCTAATTTATATGTATCTTTTCTTTACTAGATAATATATTTACAAGATAATATATGCTTAAAATAGAGAAACAGCTAATAGTTTATGTAAAGATGCTATAATCTACCCTATAGAGAGCTGCTCTGTATTTGAAAGCCAGAGAATTTAAACTTAAAAATACAGTCTATTAAATGCAGATTTATAGGGTGCATACCTCATATGCATCAAAAATTGAGATTTTTGGAAATGCTGGATTACTTTGGCAGTTAATAGGTCTCAATGCAAAAGCATTTTATGTCCATTCAGCAGTTTGTTAGTTTTCTTTGGGTGACTTCTAATGTGCTTGCTAGAACTGAATTACTGGGTCGTTTTACATTCAAAGGGATATACCTCTAATTAGGAATGGGTTTACTTTGACTTTTAGAAAGCTTATTCATATTCCAAATTGTGAAGAAAAAAGATGTCAATGAATTAAAATACATGAGCTGTTTTCTAGAACAGAGAAGATTAAAAAGATCTGTACATATCTGCCCAAACTACCAACTTTTTGAAAGATCTCCTTTGCATCTTGATTACCAGAGAGAGAGTAAAACCCAGGAACTTGCCTACATTCCTGTACTTTTACTAGATTATAACTGGTGTTTTCTATTAATTAAGCTAAAATTGTCAGTCAAGGTCAAAGGCTAACCCACACACAGTTAAAGAGAGATTAATTAAGAACTTTGGTAATAATGAATCAACCAGTCTCAGTTTCAGGAACTTTCCCCAGAGTATCTCAGTAATTAAGCTCTCACATAACAGAAATGTTATATTCCACACTTCCACTGATGGTGCTGTAAAATCTGCACTGAGTGAACACTGGGTAAAAAGGGGTGTGATGTTAGTATTCAGAGAAGCTAAGTCTCAAAGAAGTCATGTTTCTAAACGTGCTAGGTCAAGCTCCATTTAATTCAGTTTCTCATCTTTTGCACATCATAAAAGCAGGCAAGCAGACAAGAAGAGCTTCCATTCATTTGTCATACCCTGCACACAGGTCTCAAGAGATGGTTTCAGAGTAAATGGCTGATCTTCCATCTAAAAACAACAATGAGGAGAGCAACAAACTGCAAGAATGTGTCCAGATGGGACAGTGGAGGCTGGACAGAAGCATAAAGTGTTCTGTTCTGTCATCTTTGCTCATACAGATTTACTGCCAAATGGGGAAGAAGAGAGGGGGGGAAAAGCTTATTTTATAGAAACAACTTCTTCTTAAATGTTTTCATATCCCTGAGCTCTAATATCTAGTCACAAGATATTAATAATATTTATCAAATGGAAAAGGAGTTAACTCAAATCTCGCTGATGAGGAACAAAGCTCAGTAAATAACACTGCTATCTGAGGAGTTTACTTTTAAATGTAAATAAATTCAGAAATGGTCTCACTAAGTATTTTAATTTTCCTGTATCTACGATGGTCTTTCCCGAAGTATTTCTAAAAAGGAGAAATCACACCTCTAGCTCAAAACAATATAAAATCCATTTTCCAAAGACTAAAGAACAGCTGCAAGGTTTATGTTGGTATTAGAAACCTCTTATAGTTTGTGTGCTATTTCTTTATTTTCTCTCCTGTAATTGAAAAGTCCCTCACCAATGCCATGGAGAAATTGCTAATGGAGTGGAGATACAGAAATCAGGTGTGCACAAAGTGTGAGATGATCTAGGCTTTTGTAAACATTCTGAAAAGCAGTGAGAAATAGCTGTATGACTCCCAGATCTCATTATCTAGAGTGAGCTTTATGGGTTATTCCTGGGGATAAAATGGTAATAACTGTATTTTTCTTAAATAAAAAACCCCCAAACAAATACAAAAACATGACCTTAAAGTTCATGCACAAAACATCTACAAAAACAGCATGATCTCATTTCTAGTCTTGCACACTCTGGTATTCTGTGGTACACATTATGACACGAAGTGACTAACATATGTAGGTTTTACTCCACCTCTCGGTAGTTGTCGCTGACTCGATCCAAACTGAGGGAATACAAGAGGTCTCTTCCTCCCACGAACAGTCGCTCTTGATACTCATCCAGCAGCATTATATGAAGACCAAGATATCCAAATGGGCTATGAAAGACTGACGTCCTGTTTAAATCCCAGAGCTCTGAAATACAATCAGAGTGTGCGTGATAAATACCAAACAGCTTAACTTTCGTGGCTTCATTCTCATATCCTCCCAGGGAACTCGACAAAAAGTTGTGGGACATTAAAATGCTAATCATATCATCTGTGAGTAAGAAAGAGACACAAAACACCTGGGAGCAATTTTCAGGATGAGCCAGCTCTCCAGGAGGTTTACATCATAACCTTTGTGCTCCAACTATCATGAGATGGGCAAGGGTGAAAAGAAGTTTTCTCCTTGACATTTTCTGAAAAGTTAAAAACTATTTTAAAACATTAACTGCAAATGGGGGGAAAAAATGAACTAATTGATGGACATTGAAAAAAAATTACTCCAAATTATGTCCTTATCTTCAGGCATGTCAAACTGCAGGTTCTTAATGTACATGCAACATTGTTCTAGTTTTGGTTTTCAGGTGCATGGGGTTGCTTGTTTTATGCCCAGCACTGTCTCAGTTTAGGGTAAATATTTCCTCTAAAGTCATTGAGAAGAGCATGAAATACCTATTCATTATGTTCCAAGCCATTACTGATTTTGTAAAGAAATGAACTGACCAGATACAGGGAGCTGAGACTTAGCTGCACATGATCCTGGCTGAAGTTACTTCCACAGAGAAAGGGAAATTCATCCCAGGTAATGTTGCAGAAACTTGGAATCAGGCCTCAGGAAGGAAGAAAAGCAAGCACAGGGGTCTTTCTGCACTCCTGAGCAGATGGTGCAGAGGAGCACAGCCCAGCTCGCAGCAGTTCAGAGAGGCTGAAAACCATTTTTTTCATTGCTTCTGGGAAGCCTCAGAAGCAAAGTCAGTACAAAGTATATACCTTAGGACTGCTTCCAGTGCTGACTGGGAGAAAGCAGCTATGTTACTTGTTACTTGAAACATGCAAGTTGGTATGTGGAGGCTCCTGCTCATGGTCCCACATCAGCAGTTATGTTCATCCATCCCTATTGCATCTTGTCAGCCACAGAGAAGCCAGAGCGAGTCTTCTGCAAGGGGACTGGTCCTACACGTCAGAGGAAGTTCCTCACACAGGTTTACAGCTATGACATCAGCTTGGGATGCCATCTATGCCATTCTGTGATTTTCAGAAGTGGATGTGCATCTTTAATCTGAGAATTCAGCCTCTTAAGATACCCAAATATTTTAAAGACTGTGATTGTTTTCCTTTGTTCCAAACCAACAAGATTTAAGTTCTATATTTCTTTCCAGAGAGGGTGGTTAGGCATTGGAATGGGCTGCCCAGGGAGGTGGTTGAGTCCCCATCCCTGGAGATGTTTAAAAACCGAGTAGAGGTGGTGCTGGGGCACATGGTTTAGGGACCCTGGCAGTGTAGGGTTAATGGTTGGACTTGATGATCTTAAAGGTCTCTTCCAGCCAAATGATTCTGTGATTCTGTGATTTGAATTTACCTTACACACAAAAAGATTATCTTGAAAAGAGAGGAAATTTCTGATGCCAAGGCAAGAAATTTAACCCTCAATAAGAATATTTATTTATTCATTTCAACAAATTGCTAGAATTTATTTTCATTTAAAATAATTATTTCTATTGTGTGTGTGATGATAAAGAAATTTAGTAATAGGATAATTATGTTTTACTCCATTTGTTATGTAGTTTTTGTTCAGAGTCTGAGGAAAACTGGTTTCTGAAAGGTGCTTCCCTAGATGATAAAATTAGTATCAAAGGACACATACTAAAATGTCAGGCTCACAACTGATGTCCTTCCTGAGTGATCTTCCAGAAGAATCTATTAAATAAATAGCTGTTGAGAATATGTTACTAACTTGGCTTTCCTTAACATTTTTTACCAACAGAGGTCAAAACACTTTGTACCTGGGTATGATCAGCCTCATTTAATGGTGGAAAAACCAAATCATGGAGAGGAACATCATGCTGAGCAAAACAAGAGTTTTTTGTCTAAGTGTTGCATACTGACCAGTGGATAGATGCACATTTTTTGACAGTGATACACTGTCAAAACCAGCACAGAACTGCAGAGCAATGTGGAAATGGCCCTTGAAGGCAAGCTCCTCTCTCCAAGCAAATACAGCAGATTGCTCTTCTGGAAGAATATGGCTTGTTCCTAATCAGATTAGAAAGGGAATGAAAGCAGAGCTAGAAATATTCTTCTGGTCCTAAAGAAAGCCACTTTTTCTTTGCAAGAATATAAGACATCCAATATATTTTATTTTTGAGTCAGTCTTGGAGTGAAAAGAATTGCATTTTAAATTCTAGTTATGTACTAGCTACAAAAGGATACTGTGGTATCCTTCCCCAGATTTATTTCCATATTGTCCTGAGGGCACATTTTTCATAAATGAGACAATATTTCTGTATATAGATCAGAGACATCACTCACATGTTCTCAGTGAGAACACAAAGCAGGATGAACAGTCCTCTATGTGATCACATAAACAGATTAACACTCGTGTAAGACTCAGCCCTGAGAAGTACACCTGCAGCTCTCATTGTTTAAATGAAAGTGGAGAATATTAAACACCTTTCAAGATCAAACTTGTAAAAAGAGATATTTCTAAAAGTACCTCCAAGCAAAGCTATACAGGCATGTTTTTGCTGTGGGTGTAGAGACAAACACAGATGTGAACATCTGGAAGGGCTGGAAAACACCAAGCAGGGGGACCTTGGGAGTCATTTTATTACTGAAACACAAATGTATTATGTAGTTCCTTTGAAAGGTACTAGAATTTCTGGAATTGTAGGATATCTGAGATACCAGGATAGTGTAGGCAAATAGGATACAGCACCTTCTGAATGACAGAAGAACGGGTGAGATATCTGAGAGTCTAAAATAGCACCAGGTGCCTGTCAGTTCTAGGCAAGTGAATGTCAGTATGGTGTGGCCTTGTGTAAGTAACCCAGGTTGTGGAGCAGTAGAATCTAATTCCTGTGTTATGCATCTTCAGCAAAGCTCACTGGCTTCAATGTAGCACTGCAGAAATGCAGCTGTACTGCTTCCAGACATAAACTGCAGCAGCCACAGGGTACACAGCCTTCACCTTCATTTAATGACTTGGTAGCACATTGTTGCATTTCACAGTGTTGAGATACCCTCAGTCTTGACAACACAATTTGGAACAAGACACTTGAAACCAAAGCTAAAAGCAGCTCTACCCAAAAATGCCCCCTCAGCCACGTTGGAGTTTATGATCACAAAGGTCACCTTGTGACTAGAGACTCCTTAATTTATCAAAATTTATGATACTGGTCATGCTGACACCTTTAATTTGAAAAATCGTTTCTAGATTATGCCTAAACATGAGCAGAACTCAAAAGCAGGTTGTTCTTTGACCTAGTACTAGGATTTAATAACTACATTTATGCTGAGCATATCTAGCACACTTACAAGATCAGGTGAAACTGCAATTTGCTTTGAGAAACTGACCAGATAAAACATAGTGCTGCCTAACATTTTAAAAATACTCCAGTGGCTAAATCACTCACCTGAGAAACAGCAGACAGGAGTTCAATTTCCTTTTCTAAATGCATTGAAACTCAGATCTTTCTCTTTCTATGAGGAGATCTAATCACAAACTATTAGCTACTAGGTGGGAAGGATGGGTGCTTTCTCCATTTCCTGATGAAGCTGTGCAACAAAATAGTCAAGCTTCAGGAAGAGTGAACAAGGAGAAGTATAACTCTAATTTAGTAGTTAAATTGCTTTTCTGGGAAAGAACTTCTGGCTCTAGTGCACAAAATAGTCTATGCATTTTAAGTAGTTAGGGGATAAGCTATATAAACTGTTCCAGTACATGGACTAGAAGCCCTCAGCTTCTCTGTCACATGGGAATGGATGAAGATTTTACCTGAGTAAACCCCTTCCTTTTATCGAGTGTCCATAGCTGTCTGTGACAAAATACCCTTCCTCTGTAAATATATTGTGTAAAGAAATAAAAAGCAAGAGAAAAATAGGATAATTGTATTAGGGAGAGTATTTTGTTAGTCCTCAACACACTCAAGCACAAAAGAGAAAAGACCTTTCCTACTCCTTTTTCATAAAAACTGAGCTTCTTGTTGCTTCAGTGTTACTGATCCTCATGTAAGAGAAAATGTCATTTAACTCTTCTGTAGCATTTTGCCATTTAAATCTAAAAGCTCAACACCATAACTAAACCCACAGTATTACAGTACAAACAGTATTTTACTTAACAAAGGAAAGACAGCTTCAGTATTTAGATATTCCTATATGGCACTTCCCTTACCTGTGAAAAGCCTTAAAGCAAGTCTGCACTGCTAGATTACATTTCATAAGAGATCAAATCTTATTTCTTGCTGGTTTAAATGCCAGGAACAAACCTGAAGTTTTTTTATCTGCCTGCCAGAGCTTGCAGGAAAATATTCAGACTAATCTTGCTTACCAGACTTTCCTTACAGTGTATCTACTTTAGTGAATATATTCACATTATATCCTCTTTGACGAGATGGATACTGTCAGCCATTTGTGAAGCAATGTTAATTATATTCATAACAGCTGATTTCTTGAATGTTTTAATGATCAGTATGTAATTCTTTCTAAGATTGTTTAAATTCTATTACCAAAAAAACTGCAACTTGTCACTTTTTTATTATATTGATATTTTTAAAATATAAATGCTTGATAACTAAAATAAAACATTAAATGCAAATAACATTGTTGCTTCTCCACAGAAGCTAAAATATACTGAGAGTAAGTTTGTAATAGATTCTCAGAAATGAAGCACACAGCGAGTAAGGTATAACTCTGAACCTTGGATACAGGAAAATACCCTGACAGATTAATTTTTATTTTCTCAGGGTTTGACAAGGCTCCTGTTGCCCTTCTCTGTTTTTCATAGCATTACATCTTCACAACTGCACAAGTCTATTGCTTTTGCCCTTTTTTGCCCTCATAAAAATCTTTGATTCCCCTTTCAAATTCTATAGAAATACAGTCTCACCTCCCACACTACTTCATGCTGCAGAGCACTCTTCCAGCAAAGATGTTTTCCAGATGCAGGGCACTGACAAATGAGTCTGGCACTTTGAAGATGTTGAGCACATAAGGTGGATGTCTCAGTGCTGCTTTACAGGAAGAGGTAATGCTTGGGGTTGCCTTCTGTCCCCATCAATAATGTAAATGGCCACAGAAATAAAGTCTAGGTAATATGAACACCTGAAAGACATGTCAGCATGGTCCTGCAATATAAATGCACTGTATAAATACAGTGGAACAGGTTTGATAAGAATTTGGAGTGCCTTATGTAATAATCTTTAATTTGGCATTTTGCATTATAGCGGACAAGTGCTAATCAAAATGTGCTTACGTATGACAAGAAAGGGACAGAAAAAAAACCAAAACCAAACCAAAAACAAAGCAGGAAAAACAAAAAGGAGACATAGAGGAGAGCCTGAAATAGCTGTGACAGTTTACGAACTACAGATTAATAGTAAGATCGGTCAATGCAAGTATCCCTCAGTTTTAAACCACCAGTAGTTTAAGACATACTACTATTCAAAAGTAATCTAAAGAGTCATCCATCACAAGAACAAAAATATAATCTTAGAAGTAGTTGGTTCTTTCTGAGAAGGTTAAGACCTATAGCTGGCAGTATTCTGTATAAAACTTATAAGAGGAGATAGAAGTTTTCTTACATGGAAAAAAAAAATAGAGATAACCTCACCCAAAACACTGTGCTGCTA
Organism: Corythornis vintsioides; assembly: GCA_025447755.1. Lineage (NCBI taxonomy): Eukaryota > Metazoa > Chordata > Aves > Coraciiformes > Alcedinidae > Corythornis > Corythornis vintsioides. The sequence goes on along the minus strand of JAOEGS010015878.1, from coordinate 99,722 downwards.
AATAGAAGCTAATACATTAACAATTTTTACTTTCCTATGCTCACAGTCATCAATCATCTACATTGCTGCAGAAATAACTGTAGGGTCATCATACTGATTTCCAGGTAGTGGAAGGATATCCTGAACCACGTGAACCACCCAGCAACTGAATCAGTTGAGCAATAAAAAAGGAGACAGTGTAAATTGGCCAGAGATGGATGAAGTCTGCTGTTGTATGAGTTTTGCTAGCAAAGCCTGAGACAACAACTTTAAAAGAATAATTAATTGCTAATAAAATAAGAAAAAAACCTTGGTGGTGGCAGTAGTAATGCTGAAAGTCACTACTATATTTTTTAAAACACAGTTCTTACGATGTTTCAGTATCTTTTTGGGGGAACATGAATCAGCAGGAGATAAACTTAAAAGGCTGTGAGGGAGACTGAAGTATGAACTTTCACTGCTTGAGGTTTTGTCTATGTGGCTGCCAGGCAGATTCCTCAGAAACTTGGCAGGGTAGGAAAGAGAAAGCAAAGTCTAGTAATAATGACAAGAAAAAAACCATTAGTCCATAACTACTCTCACACGATTCAACCTCTGCTCTTAACAGCAGGTGAGTTTGGCTATCTAGCTGTATTTCAAGAACATAATTGGCTTCATGAAAGCAGCTGCTGCAGCAAAGTCCATGAAAAATTTTGTTTGTTTGGTGTTTTTCCTGCAAATGCATGGATCTACTGCTGAAGTTTAAATTGTGGTGAATACTTCAAAGAACTCTCCCTGGGAGTTTGTTTAAATTACAGAGGCAAAAGTTTCTGAAATTAAAAGGCATGGTTTGGGGAGACAGAATATTTTCAATCTGTGTGCAGGACAAAACTCTTTTTTGTAAGAATGCCAAAAAAGCCTGTAACTGAAACATGGATAAAGTATAGGGTATATTTTTTTTTTGTCTAATTCTACTCAGATTATGGCAGAAAAACTGCCATAATCAGGTGAAACTGAAAATCTTTAACACTGCTAATCATATTAGCTCATTTCATAATCCTTGATATTTCCATTTCACATTATGATGTCACATATATACTGTGATATACTCTGTCACATCTAGCAAATATTTAGGTTTTCTTCCCTAATGGCATGAAATGATGATGAAATAGATGTGAAACAGTATATGAATAAGGGTTTTCCTCTGAACTTGTGAAACAGAGAGGGAATCAACCCACAATGAGAGGAAATCTTCATAATTCCAATGTTAAACTTCATTTAAATGACAGTTTCTTCCATACATCGACAGCATGCTTTTAACAATAATATTGAATATTTAATAATAATTAAGTTATTTACAAATATTTAAATTAAACTTAACTATTGATTAAGTATCTATTTTTAATTTGCTGGATATTGCTTACTGAGTGATATATAATTTATTTTTTTAAATAATTTCAGTGTTAGATAAATTTTGGCATTCATTCAAAAAGATTTGCTATGGTCAAGTTGACATACTCCTTGTAGCAGGGACTCCATTATTAAAACAATTTGTTTAGCTTTCCAGTGTGATTTCTCTTGGAAAAGGTAAACACATCCCTGAAGTGTTCTCTGACAATGCAGTTAAAAAATATGGTTATGATTGGAAATATTAAACCACATTCATTGCTTATGAAAAATGACATAGTAACATTGCTGTTACAAGTCCCCAGGTCTCAGTCCAGGGTAGGGTAGATGTGTATTCATGTCAGCAATATTATACCACTATAATGGGCTGCCTAAAATTCCCTAGTACCTGCAAAGCCTGATGATCTTTATCACTTTAATAAAGCATTTTGAGTAGGTGATAGTAAGTGATAATGTTTTGGATATTAAAATTATTTATTAATGCTAAAACTTTCTTACTAAATGTAGAATGCATGATAGAAAGTTGCAGAAATCTGTCTATAAGAACATACCAGCAGAAATATAAATTGGGAATTTTTAATATCAAATGATTTCATTCTAAGGATGATATAAGCATCCATGAAATAGTCTTTGAGCACATTATCTACTTCATCCAAAGCAAGTAAGCATACAGAGAAATATCCCCTTTAAATTATACTCAAAGAGATGTTTTACATTATGTTTAATATCTTAATAGTGTTAACAAGTGAAAGAATCAATTTATAAAGCTCTTGAGTTTTAGAAGATACATATGGTTCAAATAATCACAGTCCTCTGATGAAACACAGACGGGCCAGTCTCCTGAGGACTTGATTTATTAAGGTGTGCCACTTACTACATGCTTATTACCACCCCAATCTGGGAAGGGTAGAATTCTTCCTACAGAGAGATCTAGTGTTTTGACAGAAAGAGAATCTGGTGCTTTCATTTAAAATGAAGATGCCAAACGTCAGGGTTTTGTGCTATTCAAAGTGACTGTTAAATTGAATTTCCTTTGAAAAAGATGGATAAAAATGAGCTATCCCATGTGATTTCCAGGGGCATATGCTCTTGGGCAGGATGGCATGTGAGTGACAGTATACGTAAGGCTATTTGGAATCATCAACATGATAAAAAACAGAATGGAGGAGAAAGGAGGCATTGTAAGAAAAGCAAAAGGCAGAGGGAAAACTGAGATAGGAATAGCTAAAAAGATTAAAAGAAAAAATCAACGTCTTTTTTTTTTTTTTTCTGCCAAATCAGTTACAGCAGATGCAGAAGTTGAAGTAATATTCCATAGGTAAGTTTAGAAAGATTTTCTACACCTCACACATGGAAAGTAGCACTGAGCACAGCAACAGCAGTGAATGGATTTATGTAGAAATGAGTATATTGTTACAAAGTCAGTTATCTTTAATTGAACACAATAGCTGCTCTGGGAAGATTTAATTTAAGGAAAGGAGCCAAGTATTCAGTCTCTAACCATCACTATCTTTAGAAGACCTACCTAACCTGAGTTACCTAGCACTAAAACATTTGTGATTTCATCCTGCTTTTCCTGATATGTCACAAATAGTTATAGATATTATTGAAAACTGAATGTCTCAATGGCCTGTTTGTTGACTTTAATTACGTTATATTTTTTTTGTTAAGACAGATTTCTATAGAATTCCAGCTCTTATACTGTAGTTGAGATGTGTCATAGTCACCTTTTGTTTTGTTCTGTTGGGTTTAAGAATCGAAAGTAATTTCTATACTCCAAATTTTAAGCAAGTGTACTAAGTTTTAGATACATGATTAATTGTAGAAGTATTCTACCCCTCAATGCATTTTATGCACAAGACTTGTACTTTGTCAATATTTGTCATTTTAAGCACAATACATAGAAATAATTGTCTTAAAGGATCTTTGTTGTCCTTCTCCCTGGTATGCCTAACCATTGGTAAATGCTGTTTCAGTTAAATGCCTTGGAAAAAAAGAGAGAGAAAAGCTTTCTTTTAATAACTTGGGACATATTTGAAACCTTTCAGAATCAATAATGCTTGGCAAATATTAGCAGTCAAAACCAGAGACATGCTTCTGCCATTTGACTTTGAGCCAGTAGGACTCAACAGAGTTGATCTTAAGTAGTGTAACTGGAGAATAAAAGTCAATATTAGGCAGCTATTAATGGGCACATAACTATTACAAATTGTGTTACCATTGCATGTTATCTTTAAACATTCACAGATATGTGCTCCCATCCTCCACCTCATTTCTTTTTTTGCCTGTTCATTTTTTTTCTCAAAGATTGTGGCAAGATGGGGAGAATCCTACTGCTTGTTTAGAAGTTTAACGTACATTTGACAAAAACATTCTCTTTTCTCAAGGTAAATTTGAGCATCTAACAGTCAGACCACAGACTCTACAAAATTTCAAATATAATTTGTGCTCCTGAACCCTTCAGATGCTTTTAGAATAACACTGCGTGATAATAAAAGCCCTGTCAGTTGGCAGAGAAATCTACATGTAAAGGAGAGAAATAGTCTCCCCAAATTACAAGTAACATCTCTATATCCTCATTTGACCCGATGGCAACCATAAAAAAAACCCCAGCAACCCACAACTCTTTCCCCTTCAAAATCACTGTCTCCGTGTGGCTCTGTCCTGATCCATTTTGCACAGTAAATATTAACACCACACCCTAGGGAGCTGTTCCTCCATTCAGTCCTTCCTCAGTGTACCTTCAGAAATTCACCTTCATCTTGAGGCTTGGTTTAGCATTGGCTCTTAACTTCAGGTATTCTGGGGTCAACCTGTCTTCTTATAGATGACTTTACAGTAGGTAAAACATGAGATAATTTCATTAATAGGCACTATTTCTCAAAAGAGCTATTGATGTTTAAATTCAGAGAATACTATGGAAATTAGGGTTGATAGAGTGGATTCTTTTGTGTGTACTAGCATGTTGTGCAGAAGCCCACAGTGATCTAGATCATAGAATTACAAGAGAAGTTTGGATTGGAAAGAACCTTCAAAGATCATCCAGTCCAGTGCCCTTGCCATGAGCAGGAACATCTTTCACTGAAACCAGGTTGTTAAAATCCCCATCCAACCGTAAATACTCTCATGGTGGAGTATCCACAACTTCTCTGGGAAAGCTGTTTCAGTGTTTCACTGGCTACACAGTGATGAGAAAATGTGAAGGAAATCATTTCCATTGTGATGATGGGAAAATGAGAAAATTATTTCATAATGTTTCATAGAGGAAAATAAAATTTAAAAAAACCCCACATAACCAAACCTGAGATCCATTTATCCAGAAAATAGTTTCTACATACTTTTAAAGCCTCTGCTGTTATTTCTTTTATTTAAAAAAAAAAAATGTAGTTTTAATAAAATGTAACTAGCTCTAAAACCAAAACATCTTTGAAGAAAAGTGTATTCCTTAAATTTAACTGCTATGAATTGTTCATAGTAGTATGTAGAGAAAACATTTAGAAACCTTTTCCAGGGTTACAAGGCAATCTCTAAATATTGACTTTTGAGACATGTAGTCTACTTCCAAAATTTTCTTCAATAAAAATATGATATTGTACTATAAGCATATATCCCAAGTGCCATATTACTGAATCTGACAGAAATACTTTTTGTCTGGAATACAAAAGAAACATAAATTTATGTTCTGGACATTATTTATGAGCATGGGACTATCTGAGGACAAGTTAATTTTGTAATGCATGCTCCATATTGCACCGGTACTTATCCATCAGGATAAAATTCTCCATTCCTGATACTATGGAAAATATGTAAAAAGCACACAATGAACTGTATGAAATAGCTTGTCACAAAATAATATATTTATCAGAAACCCTCATAAGTAAGTACACTTAGGAATGAATAGGTCCTAAACATGTATTATTTAACTGAAAGCTTTTTAATTGTTTATATTATAGTTCATTAATACTTTAAGGGAAAATGTTACACTTTAGTTCTACCACTTACTAAATAAGCCAAACTAAAGTTCAAGGGAATTTTTTCTCTTTAAGTATTAAAGAACTTGGAATGTTTTATTCTATTCTGACTCTTGCAGTATATTATAAAATAGTATACTGCAAGGGTCTCTGAAGGGAGTGAGACAGTTTCCTTATAGACAAAACTAAGAAGCAGTAAAAATATTAGAAAATGCTCATTTGTATAGATGTAAATGCAATATATCCAGGTTGTTTACACCAGCCTCGTTATCATAAATAGATATAATCTATATAAACAGCCCCTGATTTCAACAGGCTCTCTTTGAGAGGGGTATGTTTCTCAGTCTAGGAGTTGCATGAGCAACTCTTACATTACCAGTGCAAGACTGGCACTAAGAGACCACAAGGACCACGATATGTAGTTATATTTATATCACAAGAAAATCAAATAAAATGGTCTACGTTGTGCAATCTCATACACTTGTTCATTTGAGTGTAAGCAAGTATAAAACATTATTTCCTCTTTTTCCAATGTTGGAAGCAACAGAAAATAAAGTAGTTAAAACACATAACAATTGTATAGCTTTCCTTCTGAAAAAAATTAAAAATTAAAAAGAGCCCAACAACAAACCAACAGCAGGAAAGAAAGAATACAGCAAATACTGCAAGGGCAAGACAGGGAATTGTGTTGAGTCATTTCATAATAAAAATACAAATAATGTGAAAGTCAGATCTATTAGCTTCAGAATAATCTGCAAAGGCAAGCACCAGCAATGCTGTTAGATGAGCCAATTATAAAAAATAGGAGGGAGCATTTGACAACCTACTCTCATTAACAGCCATGCACTAGTTGGAAGGGACTAGCAATCTTCCAGTTTACCTCCCCATCTGCATTTTCCATAATAAAATCTACACTAAAAAACTAAAATTTCTATGTGCACAGGACATTGATACTATATCATTAGTTGGATGTGACACCTTTCCAAGTAAATTATTTCTACCTGACAGTAGGATTAAAAAAAAACCAACCAAACAAAAAACAAACCACCAAAAAATGACATCTATCTCATTGGGAGTACAGGAATCTGGGGAAAATATTCTGCAACTCAGAGAATGTGTGCTTGTGTCTGTGTGTGTATGCATGTTTATATGCATATATAAAATGTTATTTCACACAAAGGACTCATTTTATAAGGAAGGCTGCTTGCCATCTGAAACTGTGCTAATAAAAGCAGTATAAAAAATAATAATAAAGCTACAAATATGATAACTATAATGAGGGTCTCTGTTTTCTAAAGGTTATGGATCAAATGTACATTTGATAAAAGCAAGCAGCAGTCCATCTGGGTTTTTTTCTTTTGTTTTGTTTTTTCCTGTTGCAATGCATTTTTTTTCCCCTTTGAAACTGATCTTAGTGATACAACTACAGAAAATGAAGATCTTCTCTGAAAATTGTCACAAAGCTAATTTATATCTACACGTTTTCTATGCAAGACTAGCCTGGTGATACTATTAATGTTCTTCTGTCTATGCTATCATGATCATCAGAATAGCATTAAAAAATAGCTATTGAAAACAATTTATTTTCCCTACAGAGTTTAGCAATTTGGTAATTCAGTTGGGCAGTGGAATTTACCCTTCTTTCTTTCTTGCTCTTTCCAGGAGGGTTATAAAGATCAGAAGTCAGGTCCTTTCAGAGTATTTATTTTCACTATCTATCTATTGGTGGGTTACTATGATAAGGATTTTCATGTGGTGCTATAATAGGGCAGCAATATAGATGCTTTCTGTACTGAAATCTAGAAGCCATGCTGATTGCACTAAGTCCAGCTGCCCAGTTCTTGCACTGATACCAAAAATATAAACCTCAACCCTTTAAAACAAACTATGCATCTTGAAATACCATCCTTTACTTCAAATAAGTTGTACTAAAGACATCTAAGGAATCCCTTCATGTTAAATATTTACCTCCTTTTTACATTCTTATGTCAGACAGCTCTAAATGAAAAAACAAGTAGAGCAAGTCTCAAGAATATTACTGTAAACATTCAGAGGTCTCATTATAAAAGAGTTCTAGGAAATTTGGATTAATTTATGCCTAATCTTCATTTGTTTTTAAATACCACCTAATTTGAGCTTTTAGTCAGAGAACAACACAGTTATAAACACTAGATTCCACATCAAGCTATAAACTCTATGCAGGTACTGACATTTTCTCTTGAGATGAGTCTTGGGCAGGGAGGGAAGGAATGGAAATGGATGTGTAACAAATCCTGATATGGATGGATTTGACATAGGTAGGGATTCAGTTTCAAATGTGCCATTCAGACTTAGTGTCTCCAGGCAAAAGACTGCAGCAGCCAAGGAAGATGGCATCAACATTGTGCAAAAGGCTGCATTATAAATTGTAAGTAGTTCTGCACTGCTGAAACAGATTTTGAGGGCCAGTTATACAGCAGTGAAGCTCATTTCAGTTACAGACTGTTTCCACTGGAGCAAATGAAGTTTCACTCATTTATACCTGTGCAGAATCTTGCCCTTGACGCACCACGTTTCTAATTCTGATATATTTTATACAATCTGCTGATCTAAATTTCACATTTTCCAGTGTAAGAAACAAGAAGATATGATGCCCACTATTAAAATCCAAAATACTAGTGATCTAGCAATTTTAAGATAAAAAATATGCATCCAAACCTAGTAATGTTTGCAGCCCTTTCTTTTATGACTGAAGAGAGCTCTGGTCATATTGAACTAGTGTAATGAGTATTGAACTCGTGTGTTGTTAACTGGTGTATTGAACAGTGTCATTTTCAGTTCAGAGCCATGTGTTCAGGCTAAAGATTGCAGGTTCTGTCTTCACAGTATTTGGCCTGTAATGTGCAGTAAGTGGCAGAAACCTTCAAAGCAGGTGGCCCTTTGGTGCTTATTTGTATCCCTGTTGAATAAGATGCTTCAGGCTGTTAGTGTAGGTCCAGTAGCAGGGTTAGAACTTGGCAGTGATAAGGTTACCTAAACCATAGCACAACTGAAGAAAGGCAAGCCATCCAAGAAAATTAAGGTTGATTTCTGCATGTCACATTTTAAAACTAAATATGTATATTGCCTGAGGAATGCATTTGAAACAGCCAAGTCTGGTAGGAAAGAATGTTCTAAGAGCACTGTTTCAGCAGAAATATTTCTACTGGGAATAAATATACTGCTGTACGTACCTCATTTTTTAATGCCCTACAGATGTAAACCGTGCTTGATTCTATTGTCTATAATTTAATTTAATGCTTGGAATGTTGCAGTAATATGCAGTAACTGATATGGCCTTTGACTGAGAAACAGCCAGATCCCATCAAAAAAAAGTTCTTAATTTTTCCTGCACTATTGAGCCTTCTTATTTCAAAGAAAAGGTTACTTTCAGCATTAATTTCTATTAAATTATCTTTCTGCAATGATAGAATTGTTTTTTACCTATCCTTATCCTTTCACCTGTTAAATGACTCTAATTCCTTGAGGAACCAGGCACTTAACATTCAGTACAAGAAAAATGCAGGGAGGTGCAGTAATATTCAAAAATACCTTTCATTTTGAAGTATTTCTAGTCAGAGAATTAACTTAAATATTTATATTAATGCAAAGCACTATGTTGTGACTCATGGTGTAATAGAATTTTAATATTTTACTCATGATATTTCAATATACTTGAAGTATATGTGGATTAGAAAAACTCTATCTTTTGATGTGTCAATACTTTCTTTTTCAAATCACGATATTCCTGTTCTTTTGCAGTTGTTCTTCAATCAGCCAGATAAAAGATTTCTGTATTTTCTTTTTTAGAAGTGGCTAATGAAATATTTATAATGCAAAATATACTCAAGTAATGGTTATATTTTATTTCCTATATTAATGATTATATTTCCTATTTTTCTTTAACCAGAGCCTACTGACAATCTGTTAAATGACCTGAAGGCTGTCTCATCTTTTCTCCACACCTAGACCTTCCTAATTTTACAAGCTTTATGTTAGGAGAGTCTTATGGGTTGTTGTACTTACGTAGACCAAAATTGCCAGCACAGGTGCAATATATTGCTTATACTCCATTTATAACCTGTTCTATAAGTCAGCTTCCATTAATTTAATGTGACTGTTGCAGCAATTACTTTTCTGAAACCCTTTACGACTGGGGTGTTGAGTGTCTGTGAGAAGCTAATATTTTTTGAAGAGGTTTCTCTTGTGATTGTGAAGATGATGCTGAGAGTGTGACAGAATGATGAAAGTCAAAAGAAACTGAAAAAGAAAACATTTCATTTTTCAAAATACTTCTGACAGTGCTTCTGATTTGTAAGCTGATTCCAGGTTTTGATATATATGTTTGACTCTCAGGCAGTGCTTAGTTACACACCATATTAGCTTTTATTCCTTTCAGAAATTAATTTTCACATAAGCATCTGATCTTCTAAAATTATGACTAGTTCTGTACAGAGTTTGCTTCTGATAGAAGCAAAACTTGCACAGAAGTTCTGGGAGACATCCAGAAACTTGTTGACAAGCAAGCTTCAATCTAACAAAACCTGTTTGAACCTTTGAAAGTACATTGTTTGTTTGTTTCCACTGTTGGTAACAATTCTGAAAACTTATATTTGCTTTTTTGTTTTATTTATAACTTCAAATAAATAATCTATAACTCAAAATGCTGAATAGTGAATAATAAACAGATCTATACACGTTTTTTAGCACATCTAGCTCATAGGAAATCCACGTCAAGCTCAAGGATTTTTAAGTATCAGTTTAACATTGTTTAATATATCATAAACGAGGAAAGATGATGGCACTAAAGTGCTTATTTTAGTGAGCTTATGCACTTACTCATGCACATAAATCAATAGAAATAGAATACGAATAATTCATTAACATTATAAAACAATCTACTTCCTTCTGAAGAACTGGAGATTGTTGAAGTCTGAATCACTTTCTACCTTCTGAATATAAACATTTGCATTCCTTGGAGGATATTCTTCTCCACAGGAGATAGGAGCACTTAGCTTTGGCTTTATGCCTAACTACACACCTTTAATGCATGACTATCTCAAAACTCTTGTACACTGTATTGTACCTAGAGGTTAAGTATGGCAAGTTAAGGGGAGACCTATTTCTTTTCAAAATGCAATAATGACATTAAAATATGCACTAGAGTAGCTTCAGTAAGGTCTCTTGTTTGTTACTGTCAATAGTAGCTTCTTAGGGTTTGTTTAGTTATGCGTGCCCAGGGAATGCTATAGGTGCTAATGGTGTAGACAGTGGCACTTGAGCTGAATTTCAGAGTAGAAAAATATCCAGCACTTTAGAATTGATCTTCACTTTTTTGTACTTCACTCTATACTTGGCGGGGTAGAAGGTTCTACTTTCAAAGCTGCTGAGAATCTCTAGTTTTCCACTGACTTGAGAAAAAAGCAATGGGGAGTAAAAAAAAAAAAAAAAAGATATTTGCTAATGTTTATTTAAGACATATTAAGTAGCAGAAAAATTTTTAAACAGTCACCAGCAGCACTGCCCAGAAAATCAAGGAATTATAGATAACAATAGGGTTGTTATGCTACATAATTACACAAGTTTAAACAGTGATCAGGATGTAGGAATCTGCCCTTTAGACTTGGCTAACAACTCTGAAAGTCTGCCTTGAACTTGGAAGCTGATCCATGGTCGGCAGCTTCTTGCCAGCTTGTTTTATTCACCTACAAGTTCAAAAGATTTGAGCCTCTGAGCTTCAAAGCAGGAAGAGGGGAAGATGCCTTTGAGAAAGTGAAGGGAATAAGGGAAGAAGAAGATGACCGAGACTAAAACTTTTCATGTCTTCAAAAGAGCATGCACTGACAATTGCAAAAGCAATTCTTAGTGTTGTGAGCAATAATTACTATTACTAACAAGCATCACAGATACAATGGCACATGTTTTAAGAGACAGTGGCAGATTTTTAATGAGCTCACTTCATAGTTACAAATACTCTGCTGCTCCCCCACAACACAGAAGTGTTTAATGTCTTGACTTATGAAACATAAAATTAAGTTAATTTGCTTACTCCTGTACAGATCTCTTCTTCCCCTCTGGACTAGTTAGTGAACCACATATTAATTTTCTCAGTTCAGTTTTATACCAAATCTTTCACTGTATGGATGTGTCCCACTGCACACCACGCAGCAGCTTCTGTTTTCCCATGTGTGCTAACACCAGACACAGCTGTTAGCTTGCAAAGAGCATAACTCGCAATGCTGGTGCTGATGCACCTGGAATAGGAGCAGAATCAAAGGTTGATGAAACCTCAGTGAGAGTTCCAGAGGTGCTCATAGGCCTCTAGCTGTTCTTTTCCCTCTCCTGCACTTTTATAAGCATTTTTCTCCTATGGGATTATCCACAGTTGGAACAAAGAAGCAAAATAATGGTTTAAAGATGACCATTTGGCTTCTGCATAAGTGGATACTCTCACTTACTGCAGTTTAACTCACATCTTTTCACTCTATTGCCTCCAGGCATATACTCAAGCCATATAATTTGTCACTGAACTCTGCAGTTGTCTGTCAAACAGAAGTACAGGATTCCAGCACTGATGATGCTTGGTTTTATTTATTTTTTTTCCCTTGCATGAACACCATTAATGCCCTTATGTCAACTCAATTTCAAATTGTTTTCATTATACTTGGAATGGAAAATAGCTAGTGATGGCTTTCCCTATTACAATACTTTGTTAACAGTGCACTCCATAGAAGCTGTAGAATGAAAAATAGTCTTGCCAAGAGGAATGAAAACGGAGTGTGTGGTGGGAAAAACAAATGTTATGGCAGCCAGAGTAGGTAGTGGAAACACTCTCTGGAAAGTCAAGGGTTTTTGGTGGGTAAGGGACAAAGAGGTGACTATCTGGGAGGATGATTAATTCCCTTACATATATAAATGCTATAAGAAAAATCCTTATAAAAGAAGCAACTAGCTACAAATGTCAAATATAAGATACTACAAATGCATAGATTAATCAAACCAGGCTATTCCCATTCATTGTATATCTCAAATTGGCATTAAAAGAGCTTTACTTTATACCATTTTATGTACTGTTGATGGACTTTATGAAGTAGCCAAAATGTCAGCTTGACAAATGCTTTCACATAATCAAAAAGCTCAAAATGCTGTCATTTCTGTTGCATGCTGATGAATGCAGGAAACTATAGCCTAATACATAACAATGCTTGGAATTGAACATGACTTTGATCATCTTGGAAAAAAAAATTATGATACTTAACAAAAATGATGGAGGAAAGACACTCTGAATATTTTTGTCTTTATTCTGCATTCCATTCCATTATGAAACGTAAATTAACCAACCAAGATATAGTTTTCAGAGACTAAATTAAAACTCATTATTACTAAATGAACCTTTGTTCACACAGTGAACAACTCTGTATTAGCAGTCTTATAGAGGAAAACTAATGAATTATATCTGGTACTTGCCAACATTATCTAAATAGTATTTTGCCTCTTATTCTCAAATAGGTTAATAAAGAGCATCACTAACAAAGAGCTGTAGCTGATGCAGTTACAACACAACCTGTACAAACTGTGAAACTACAGCCACCTCTTCTATTTGAAAAGTATTAATGCTGTAATAGGCCCTGCTACTGGCTGGTTTCCTTGGCTGTGCAAGTATTACTAAATAAAACCATTTTATGGCCACAAGACATACATGCATAAAGCTAAATTGCTCCACTGGCTTCATCTCCAAGCAACATAATGTCATCCAACCTCCCTGTGTAGAATGCTCCTTCTTGTACTGTCTCCTGAAACATGCCCAGATATTATTTGGAAGAGTGCTTCCTTTCACAGTTGCCAAGAAGAAATAAAATATTTCAATACTAGGAATAAATCACAGTACAGTGCTTCAGTGGGTGCCTGTGCTCAGGGTTTGCTTTCTGAAATTATATGGAATCTTTACTAAACCTATCCATGATAGGCTTCTTCTACTTTGGAGTTGGTTTTTTTTTTAGTTTTATCTTTTTATTGCATGTCTAGCCTATTCTATAATGGAGTAATTATTATTTAACTGATATATATCACAGCATAAAAGAAAACTGATAAATATTACAGAGAGAGCTGCATCATAACCAAGGTATAATAATGAGCATAAGTAATGTTACCACACCTAATAAGCAGTGGTAACTTCAGTTACCATCAACAGTTTAAGAAAAGCATATCTATAATATGTTAATTAAAATCCAGTTAGAGACTTCTTTAACCTACTTAGGCTGGCTATGTATCTTAATAATAAATAAATAAATAAATAAATAATAATAATAATAATAATTATTATTATTATTATTATTATTATTAAAAAAGGTTTAATCCAGTAAGTATTC
>JAOEGS010015878.1:63326-74090 GCA_025447755.1 Corythornis vintsioides | reverse complement strand
GGTATAGGACTCATATATGTCTTCAAAATCTGTAATGGGATTCAATCAGTGATTTCCCATAGTAACATTTTAATTTCCTAATTTCTTTTCTATTCTTGTACATTTTTTTAGTAAATAAGCTCATGCTAATGAAATGGAAAGATGCTAACTCAGACAGTGAGTTCATAGAGGCTCCTTTCCCTTAGCATTACCTGTGAAAAAATCAAATGTCCAGTCTAAACAGGAACAGAGGGATCTTACGTCTCTCTATACCACAGAAGGTAGCCACCTGGAGATGGAAATTCAGCCCATCTATCACAAGAATTAGCTTTGGAAGTGTCTCTTTCTTTCCATGGACTATAGAGAAAATTTGAGCTGACTGAACTCTTGAGTAGTAAGCCTTAGTTAAATATATTATAAAGTAGGCCTTTTTTCTTCTGTGTATTTGATAATTGCTTTTGACATGCTTTATTTTCCAAATTACTTTCTTATTATGCTATTGGCAATTTTTTACTATTACCTTTAACATTTTAAAAATAATGGTTTTAATATGGGAAAATACTTTCACCAGCATGCTGACAATGTCAATTTTCTCTTTGAATAAGCTTCCTGATTTAATGTTTTTATTTTATATATGTGCACAGGACAAATTCTTACAATAATAATGGTATTGCAGAAGGTGTAAATATGGGACAAAAAACCCAAAACAATTATCTATAGTATCTAAAAAAAGCAAGCCATGATGTATGATCACCAAGTGCATTTAAGTCTTGTCCATTGCTGAAGCACATCCTGACTCATCTGTGATTTGACTGAGAACATTATCTAACAAATTGGTCATTAATTGCTGTTGAAAATCAATTCACTGAAATAATGGCTTAAATATATTGCTGAATGGTTTGTCATGAAGAATATACATATATGAGTGAAGATAAAACACTTAATTTCAGCTGCAATTTATAAGTTATGTCTGGGCTGCCAATCACATCTAACAGTCAGGGCACTTCTTCCAGTGGTCGGAAATCCTGTCAGCATTTTCACAAGTGCAAAGTAATTGAATTAACTGCAAAACACTAACATTATCCCTTTTCATGTGCACCGAACAGAAAAAAAGATTACATGTCTTAGAAATACTGAAATACTTTCAGACAGAAGCAATTAAGGGTCACAACAGCAGACTGACCCCCTTTATATTCTAAATTGCATCTCACTGCTACATTACATGAAGGAGCTAAAATACAGGCATTAACTCAGAAAAGATGAAAGCTGCAGGGACCTAAACTTGTGTCTCAAGGAAGTACAAAAATCTTTAAGTGACTAGAAGAGTATTAAGATCTGCTCCTCAGCACATAATATATATGATGTGTGTATATATAAACATACACTACCATAATATTGAATATTATAAATATTATAGCCCAGTATTAAGTAAAATCTTTGCAGGCTCATTGGAAGGTTTGTTAGTCATATTGAACTAAGAAAAGGTAGATAGAAAGATGATCTATTTCATAAGGAGATTCAGCTGTTTTCTCAAGATGATAAAGGGCGTACTTTTATTGTCCTTTTTTAAAGGCACACAAAATGATAATCTTTTACACCATCGAATCCATCTCCTCAAAGGACAACTGTGCATTAATTAAGTATATAGCTAACAGTGTAGCAGCATACCTAAGGGCTTGCATTCAATGAGAATAGAACTAGTAGCCAAACAAAAAATGCTTGGTTATGAAGGTATTAACAGTTCCTTTTGGTCAGCACTGAAATTGTCATACCGTTGGACTAGAAGATCAGTGAGGTCCTTTCCAACCTTTCCATTTTTAAATATTCTTTCTAATCTTCTATTCATTTCAAACAGGCCAATTTTTTATTTTAAATTATTACTGATTTATTACTCTGTGAACTCATAGCATACAATGTGAGAAGCAGTATGTTTCCAGTTGTGAAAAAACGTTCTAAATGAAACCATTGCAAATTATTACTTATAGTTCAAAATAGAATATTGATACCAAGAAAAACAGTTCCATAAGGTGAGAAAACTAGAGCCAGACAGAAATAAGCTGAAATAGAGGCTGTTACTGTCAGCAGAAGCATGCAGTTTATCAGAAGCTTCTGGAGACACCTCACTGTAATCACTAAAAGACTGTCTGAGTTGTTGCCTTCATCTTAAAGCTTCCACATTTCCCACAGGGATGCCTCTGTTTTACTTTCAAGTTCCTTCTGTGCAGAACTGCCTAAGATCCAGAACTGTTGCTGAAAATAATAGATCAGCAGAAGATATGCAAATATTTTTGGGGGCTTTTCTGAGCTGTTTCAGAACTGCTGTAGTGATACTCCTCATTTTGCACTGAAGCGTTTTCATGTCAAACTCATATGATTTAAAAAAAAGTCTATAAGTAGAACACTTATAAGCCAAATGTTTCCTTTTATTTTAACCTATCAAACAATCCATTTTCCAATTACTAGTATACCATTATACTACCACTATGACTAAATCAGCAGTGCACAAAGCTATCAGAATAGACAAAGTATTTTAACCAGTTGGACAGCTTTGTTTAATTACTGAGTGAAATTCTGAACTTGGTTTATCAGTCCACAATGCACTTCTGAATCCTTTGAGACAAAGTAGAATTAATAACATATTGCCACTGCAAAAGCAGAAATAGATGTTTACCATTGTATCCATATCTCATTCTCTTTTATGACACTTGATTACATAACACAATAGCTTAAAATTACCTAAAATATGTTATATTTCGCTCTTAACCAAAGTTTTGTTCGTAAGTTTATGGGATGAAATAATTTTTTTAGTGAAATCAATAGGAGTTAGCCTTGGATTCACTTGGCCACAATTTCATCCGCAAGCGAGGACCAAAAAGGATTATTTATGACTATTTAGTTTGACCTCTTTTATTACACAGGGCATAACATTTAATTAAGTAATTTCTGCATCAGGCCTAATAACTTCCTGATGAGTTTAAGTACATGATTTAGAATGACACTTAGCTATTGCTGCTCTGTCACTTTGGCTAGAAAATTCTCCCAACAATTAATTATTCTCATTATTAATAAAAGCGTCTACATAATTTCCTATCCAAATCAGTATTATTATTTTTCAGTCTACTATGCTGCCGGTGTCTAAAAAAGATAAATTACTCAGTGTTGGCATTTTTGGAAGGACTTAATATGAATTCAAGAGAAACACTGCTTTTTTCTTTTTTTCTTTTTTTTTTTTTTCTATTCAAGCGTGGTGATGGGCAAGATGCCATTAGATATTTTCCTAATTAACACAATTTAGTCTCAGTTGAAGACATAAATGTTCTCTGAAGCAAAGATGATAAAAGCAGGCTAAAAGAGCAAATTACACAAGTGAGCCAAATTGATTCTTAAGGCATAAGACAAGTCATATATGTCAAATAAAATGAGAAAGGGAGAAAAGCTACAGTGGTTCTTTTAAAAAAAGGAAAGAAATAACTATGCCTTTTCAAATAAATCCGGTATTGCTGCACTGACCAAACAGACTTTACACATGGACATCTGTAAAAGATGAAGTGTAGAACAAGTAATGGAAAAAATCACTAGATTTCTCCTATATGCAAATTTAAACTATCCAAAGCAGAACCTGGATTCCAGTTGTATATACCTTGCCTAAGTCCTTTGCGAGATGGTAGCATTCAGAAACATCTTGCTCACTCCAATTGCCACATACATTAAGGAGTCTATACATTGGTGAGCAAGGAGTTTGGTTCAGTGCTTTCAACTCTATAAAAATTATGTCCACATGGAGAGAGAAAAGAGAGGAAAACATGCTGAGAAAAATGAAAAGACAAGTCATCTCATGTCTTGTTGAAGCCAAGAACTAGCATTCCTTGACTGCAAAACTGTGATGTGACCTAAGTACACTCATCGTACTCTAAAGAGATCTGATATTTCTAATTACGGTCTTTTTTTTTTTTTTTTTTTCAGAAACTGGGTGTTTAGCTTTCTTGCACATCCTTCAGGACAATTTGTCCTTGTCACCTGTTCTTATTTTTCAAAAAAATAAACTTATAAAGCTGTTTCAGACAGGAGAGATATGAAGGATTTGTTTACAAGCTTATAATCAGCAGCATATGAACTCTATGGTGGGGATAAAGTTACACGTACTAACCTCTTGCCTCATTCAAAAAGATCTAAAGTTTGGCCCATGATATAAAGTCTCAACATGAATGACCTTCTGAGCCATAATTAAAATTCCTTGAAACAAAGGTTTTTCAAAAGTTTTAATAGTTTGCAGCACTGGCATTTGTGGCCCCTGCTACTGGGACACACTGACTTAGGTGAACTGACTACAGCTGATACCTGACTATAGCACAACCTGGGGATGAGATGAAAAGATTATGTCAGTTTTTGCTAAGAAATAATTCCTGATGCTTTTCTCCCATTAGTGTCAGTGTGGGTCAGCTTCTTGCTTACACTTAAAGAAAGGGAAAAAAAGGGGTAGTTACAGGGTTTTTTCTCTCTTTTATACCTTGAAGGTCATTTAATATTGATCTTTCTATTAAAACAAATAAAAAATGTAAATTTGGCAATTTTGTCCTAATAACTCATAATACAAAACAGTTTCAGAAACTGTTCCTAAGTAAATAGGATTACATCTGTTCTAGTTTTAGGCAGGGTGGAAAGCCTTCTTTTTTGGAATCATTTTCATGTGTATTTATACCATAAACAGAAATGTCTTTCTACTTTCTTAAGGAAGCTGAATGTTAAACTTGAATCATACTGCACAGACTTTAGACTGTGAATACATGAATTATCTTTCCTGTTTCCCCAGAAGAGAAATTTTCTTCCTTGGAGGAATATGACCACTTAAATGTCAAAGCTGTCTGAAACCTCTTTCTTTGGGAACAGAACCATGTTTTAATGGAAAACTTCCTTACAGAAATGTAAATGTCTTGCTATGAAGTTCTAGTACTTAAAGATATGGGAAACATATACACTTTAAATAGAATCATAGAATGGTAAAGGTTGGAAGGCACCTCTGTACATAAATAAATTAATTGTTTGGATTTCTGTTCTATGCATCAAGAATTTTGTCCCATTAGTTGCCTCTTTTTTTAGTTAAGTAAAAACATGCAAATGATAAAAATATTGATTAAAAACTAACTAGAAAAGGTACTAAATGCTGAATACCTATTGTGCACTAATTAGTGAATTCAAAAGTCCATACAACTTGTGCCCTGGATTATAACAATGAGCAAATCCACGGCAGTGCTAACCCACAGCACAGGAACAATTACTCCAAGGGCTTTCATAAAAGATGTGTATTTAAACAAGAATGAAACTTTATAAACCAAAAGTGTGGAGATATGTGTGTATGCATATATACATGTACATCTATATATATTTATAAATGACACACATTAAAGAAATGTGTGTATATATACACACACACACACACTACTTCAATATATATATAAACATATAAACACAAATGCACACGCTGTTATCTTCACCTTGCTTAATTAGAAGTATATAAGATCACAGGACAACTAAGCTGCTAACTACCCCACCTTTATCTAATGCCAGGGTTTTAAAATGTGCACCTGGAGCCCAGTGCCTCCCGTGGTTCCAGCAAAGTTCTCACTGAACTTCAAGAGCCCAAACTGTAACCTAATTCTGGCTTGTATCTGTTCAAAGATACACTTTTCTCCTATTTTACTAGAAACACTTGAACTGAAGATTTAGGTGTTTATTTATATTCTACCAGCAAATAACTCAAATTTTAATGCTGCAAGGCCCAGGTCTTAGCTGTGCTGCTCATACTGTAATTATTGTGAAAGCAAAAAAAGTGAAATTTCAGATTATGAGAATAAGACACTGGAAATGGGAGGCACAAGCTATTATATATTTCTCTTCTTTAATCAAGGCAGCTGTTCAGTAAGACACAGAGAAAAGTTGCCACTGGTCTTTTGTAGGTGTGTGCTCTGATTCATATGAGCATCCTTATTCAGGATGCTAGCTAGTTAAGCATAATTGCCATCCTAAGGAGGAAGGAGTTAATATTGAGCTAAAGAGTTTTATTATAGGTGGCTGTGGGCACAGAGTAGATATATTTATAGACATGTTAAAATTTTATCTCTATTAGTACATTTGAAAGAATGTATTTCAACATATGCTGAAATACAGACACCTGAAAGCCTTCACTTGAGTGAAGCTGGTGGAAAAGATATTCCTCCTCCTAAGTAATACTAAGCTGCACAGTCACTAAATGTGTGGTTAAAACCCAGTTTCAGCTGGCAGATGGCCATCAGTGAGGCTATGCACCTTCTAAAGTGAGAAACCACATATTTATATTTCTATTATGATGCATACAGCTGTAGTTCTGCTTCTCACTGTAAGATTCATGATTAACACAATGAAGGAATGAAATAAAATCATGATCTCAGATTTGCTAGTGACTTCAGAGTTACTTCAGATGCCCTCAACTCAGGTTTAAAGCACACACACAAAAAAAACATCATTAGGAAGTCACTCTTTGCAAACCCATAATTCTAACCTGCTGTTGAAGGTGATTATGCCTTTATCTTTACTCCAAGTAGGAGGCTGCATGTAACTCCTAGGTAGCCCAGGGAAACACCGTGACTCACAGACATCCCTCTGAGTCATAATTCCTCCCTTGCTTCCTCCTTGCTCTCACAGCCTTTC
Source organism: Corythornis vintsioides (assembly GCA_025447755.1). NCBI lineage: Eukaryota > Metazoa > Chordata > Aves > Coraciiformes > Alcedinidae > Corythornis > Corythornis vintsioides. The sequence goes on along the minus strand of JAOEGS010015878.1, from coordinate 67,427 downwards.
CATTTGCTTATGGTCTTTACCAGAAATAAATTACTGTCCCACCTCCATGCCAGCTCAGCTGGAGGAGCTGAGCCAAAGGCAGCATTAATCCTCAGTCTGCACCTTGTTACTTGGACTAGGCAGACAGCAGAGGCAGCTCAGTGCTGCAGGCAGCCCTGCCACTGTGGGAAGATCATGAAGGATACAAAGTAGTTGTGGGTTGTCCTGTTTTTACCCCTTGGTGTGGTCATTTATCTTTTAATCTAACCATTCTCATTAGGCCTGAGATGAAGAGACCAGAAGAAACTCTAGACTGCATATGGGTTTCAGTAAAAGCATTTCTGACATATAAATAAATAAAACTAGCCACTGGCAACAGGTCTCCCAGGGACTGACATTGGCTAATAGGGATCCAGACCAAAGAAAAGTTTCATGTCCAGATATAATGGTATTTGTTGCAATTATCCACTGTTGTTTTTTCTCATGTCAGAAAAGCAAGCTTTCTTTTCCAGAACAGGCCTGTGAAAGCTGAAAAGTGTTCAAAGCATTTAAAATTGAACTCCTGATTCTGATCTCCCATCTGAATCAGTTAACAGAGAAGCAGGATCCACCTCTCCCAGGCTCACATTTTCACTGCAGATGCTGACTTTTAAGGCTCTGAGAATAACCTATTAGAACAACTTAATAATACACTAACATTCTTGCACACTTTTAAATTATTGGGCTCCTGCTTGAAATGTAAAATAGGAATTGATGTGAAAAGCAAACAGGGTTACAGCAGCCTCACAGACAGCACAGACCAGACATGCAGTTCTTACTACCTGTGTCATAAAGTTCTGCAATTTGGCACATGGGCAACTGGATAAATATGTGGAGGATTTCAAATTCTGGATGTTCAGAATTTCCTTAGCTGGGGCATTACTGTATTTTTCAGTTCACCATGTAAGAACCTTACATTTTCTTGTATCCTCTCTTTAATAACTAAAATGTTTTATGAAAGTGATAGCTGTTGTGGGTGGAGAGGGAAGGATCCCCAACACATTACAAGAAATCTCTGTTGGAGGTTGAATTATTATCAGCCAAGGAAGGAAGCTGAGTTCAGACCTCTTACATCCTGTATGAAAAATGTTCCACCTGTTAGGTGGGAATGAAGCTTTGTCAAATAAGGAAAATTGAGACCTTTTCTCTTATTTCAAAAGTAGATTATTATCTTCAAAAGAAAAAAAAAAAGGTTCATAGTCCTGTCTTGAAGATGTCTGAAGCCATTACTTAGCAGAGGACTGGGATTATATTGTTGCCCTTTTTTTTCCAAGAAACTAGAACAATGCAATTACTGAGTTTGTTTCTGACTTTAAATAGTATATTTGGCAGAGGTGATGGCTGTTTTCAGTCTTTAGAGGTACATAACATAGACGTAAAAGGTGACTGTGTACCTTAGTTTACACTGAAGTGGACAAGAGTCTCAAGTAAATACTGGAGCAACTGATATTTTAGTGAATCAGCCAATATATGTAGTTGTTGTGGTTTTCTGTTTGTTTGTTGTTTTTTTGTTGTTATGCTTTGGTTTTTTTTTGTTTTCTTATTCTGGTTCATTCTCTTATATCTCACATTGGGTACATAGCAGTATACACATTCCAGATTTATTTGATTTAGATTGTAACAGAGAAGCAGGATTTAACCTCTCTGATTTTTCTATATTATACCTCATTTGTCTAAATACCTTCTCAAATCAAGCTTCTACTTGTTGCTGTCCCATTTGTTCGTGAAAGAGAGAATAGAGAGAACAAAAAAAAATATTAATGCAATGCTTTTTTAATGACAGTGCTCCTTACTGCAGAATATTTTCACTGTATTACTTTTTGGCCACTTGCTTTCTAAAATTGTGCCCATTATGATAATATTTTCACCACTTCATCTTTCCCCAGTGGTAAATTATTTCTGATTATTATGCAAAGTTATGAGGAGGTAAGCTAAATAAGTAAACAAAAAACCACAACAAATGTAATATAATTCTCTCAAATAATTGCCATGACCACTTTAATGTAAAATTTCTAATGAAGTATCTTGTTTAAGAAAGGTTATGCATTTTGTTTTGTTTAGGTTTTAAATAACCCTGAGACTTAAAAACCAAATTAAATCTGAAGGCAATCAACTGAATAGTTTTTAAGTTATAGCTCTTGGAACTGGACAGAGCCATCATAAAATGTCTTTCTGAAATATCTTTAAGCATTTCTTAAAGATGTCTTTACTGGCAAAGCCTGGATACTTCACAAACTGAAAATGGCTTTGTTTCAATGAATTTATATCTTCTAATAGAAAATATTTCTATAATAAGAAACATACAATTTCAACTATATATGCCTGAGGTAGTGGTGCTTGGAGAGCTCCATGGGGTGGGGGAAAGTTGGGGAGAGAATTTGCTGGACAGCAAAAGTAGTTTATCTAGAAAGGAGAAGGGGACTGGGATACAAGATTCTTAAGTTCTGGTCACTTGCTGCTATGAATCAGGTTAGTACCTAATAAGAATTTTTCAGATGTAGCACTAAAATGCATAGCTTAAACTGATTTTCACAGTTGCCATGAACAGTAATGTTCTTGTTTTGACCTCTATCTTGAGGAGGGCACCACAAATAATGTAAGTGTAGAAGATGATTTGGTTGCGTAAACCAGGCAGATGGCTAATTAAAAGAGCACCATTTACAACCAGTACATTTTTAAAGTGTTCCAAGATCTCCAAGGGAAAAGTAAAGTAAAAATACAAATAGTTGTGATACAGAAATAAGTAGATATAATAACTAAGTATAAATCAATTCAATTTTCTCTACAACTCAGTAATATCCACAGTGCAATGAAATACTAGATTTCAGTTCATGATCAGGCACCTCTTTCAGTAAGTGAAGAGACCATAGAATCACAGAATGTCAGGGGTTGGAAGGGACCTAGAAAGATCATCTAGTCCAATCCCCCTGCTGGAGCAAGATCATCTAGACCAAGTCACACAGGAATTAATGAAAACTGTTGTTGTGGCTTCAGTCAAAATGGAACTTTCTAGTTCTAAGTAAGGAATCTAATGATCTTCAAAAGTAATAGAGTTGGTAACTAGATCACTGCAACAAGTAGAACAATAAAAGAGAAATGTAGATGTTGGTGGTCTTTCCAATGATTAATATTAGTAATTTTTTTGAATGCACTAATTGATTGAATGTTCTCTAAATGAACATTTTAAAACTGTTGATGACAAGGACATGTCCTAAATCCAAAACCTTGCATGAAATAATTTGACTCCAGAGCTAAGCTTAAATATCATTATTTGGGAATCTCACTGAAAGCAGTGATAAGTAGAGGCATAAAGTTAGTATATATATATAGAATTCATCAAAATGTTGACAAGAATTCCTTCACTAGTATGAACAACTCACCACAGTCGTTAATGTCTTGTGCAGAGTTTCTGACAATGCAAAATCAAACCTCAGGTAAAGTTTAGGCCTCAGGTAAGATGGAGATTGAATTCTCTATGAAATCAATGCACATATTCCATTTTCATAAATCATCATTTTCTGAATATTTTAAAAGATCAAGAGGATAAAAAAAGAATAATGGTAGACAGGGCCTTTTCTCATCTCTCAAGAATGTTTTTCTTTTTCTTTGAATTTGCAAATACACATATCTTCAGTGTTAGAAAACATCACATAAGCAACTGAAGGTAAAATGTAAGAATATTAATTAAACAAATATAAGAAATTTTACTAATGCATGTAAAAATTGTATTAAATGCTCAGAAGAATAACATTTTAAAGTTAGGTTTTTACTAGATTATGAGATTACAAAAATGAGAGTCATCTCATTAAATCCTATGGATGTTGCCAGAATAGCAATAAATTGCTCTAATAATTATTTTTCCAAGAAGAACAGGCAGCATATAGATAGGCAACAAAAATGAGTTTAATACTCCAGATATTTTCAGGCAAAAGCCAATCTGTGCTCCCTGGGAACAGAAGAATCTTGTAACAGCTTTATATAAATGTCACTCTAATCTCACATCCATAACAGATAAAGGCAATAATATATATATTTTTTAAATTCTGTTAATAACTGAAGACATATAGATTGCCAGCCTATTGT
>JAOEGS010015878.1:29736-59675 GCA_025447755.1 Corythornis vintsioides | reverse complement strand
TCTCCAGGCTAAAGAGCCCCAGCTCTCTCAGCCTCTCCTCATAAGGGAGATGCTCCATTCCCCTAATCATCTTGGTGCCCTGCGCTGGACTCTCTCCAACGGTAATATTGTATTTAGTTAAAAGGTACTCAATACAAACAAAAATACGAGGCTTGAACAGAAGCTTCTTTAAAACTGTAAGTCGCCAACAGAAGTAGCCTACTGCTTAAGTCAAAATAAAATAGCTAATTTAAAGAAAAGTTTATTTTGCTTTCAGTTTGAATTTTCCTGAGAAGAAGCATGCTGATACTGTTTTTTTGTGAAAAATTCTACTTCTCAGGTGCTTCCATCAAAAACCCTTTCCACACATAATAGCAAACCCAATTCACATTAATATTTACTTTTTATGAAGCAGTAAATCAGTAGGGATGGCTCTGGTAACACAGTTATCAGTAGTATAAATGGATTGAGATTCTATGGTATTCCAGAAATGTCATCTCAAACATTGTGTTGGCAATTATGTGTCTGTATATGTAAGACATATAATTGGGAATGGTGCTGAAAATGTTAAAGTGTAGCTGGATGGATCCCAGAAAGTTCTTCAGTTGTTTTATCAAATATCATCACATTAATTCTTTATTAAAATTGCATGCAGAGTCCCTAGATTTATCCAAAATATTAAAGTCACAGCTGCTCCTCACAATTTAAAATTAATTCTTTATTATTAAATACCTCTGAGTATGTTAATTTAAGCATATGTTTGCAAAGAAAATATACCCTGGAAGTCTCTTTTCAAATAAAAGAACACTACTGAAGCTATACTTCTCTCTGCTCTCCCAGGGAATTTTTGCTTTTAACAAAAGCAATGTTATGTGATTTTAGTTGTTGGTGTCTAAAGTTTTCCATTTCCAGTGCTTTCTAAAACAATGGAATCCACTAAAGTCAGAGAAAACATTATGCTATACATGACAGAGGACATGTCAGGAGGGCTTGGATCCAGATGATCTTTAAGGTCACTCCCAACCCAAAGTATTCTAATGACTCTGTGATACTCAGTATTTCAAATTGTAAAACTATTCTTTCAGAGTGAAGAGAAGCATGATGCTATTGAAATACCTGCTTCATGAGAAAGTGTGTAGTCATTCCAGGAAAAAAAGGTGTTTAAAGTATGATGATTGAAATGCCAGGTGTAGACTAAATACATTTTACATAGTAGCATTCATTAAAGAATAGAATTATCATCATTATCATCATGAGCCCTAATTCTTACCATACTGCTACAAACTTTACAGTGATTGATCACTGAGAAGTTCTGATACTGTGTTTATACCAATACTTAAATAGTTAAGCTAGATAACACAGTTTCTCTCTGATTCTTCAAGTTTCTCTTACATAGAAAGGTTATAGAAACAGCCAGGTGTGGACAAAATTTACTTAGGGGTTATTATTGCACACTTGTCCAAACATCTTTTTACAATCAATCACTTCAAGATGTACAGGTTGAGACAAGACATACTCTTACTGAAACAATTGCTGCTCCAAACCAGGTTGTGCAATCTCCTTAGCAAACTCTTCCAATACCGATACTTTGGGTTGATTGTGTTGGAGATTGCAGGCACTACAGCTCCTGTTGTTAGAACAGAATTCAGCTAGTCAGCTGAATACGCTGAGTAGGAGAAAACTGAACAGCCCTTTTTAACTGTGAACATCACGTTCTCTCTGAATAAGTGCAGTTACTTATCACTGCAGGTGAACAACAGGACTTCCTGCTGCTGAAAGACATATGTTATTTCAATATATAGGGTGAAAAAAATATTGCTCAATGAGATGGGGACAGATGTGTTTATTTGTATCTGTAGGAATGATAAACTGTCTAACTGATCCATAGTGAAGTAAAAAACTCTATCCTTGACTTAATTAATAGTCCAGGAAACTAGCTATGCTCAATGGATCTACTCCCTAGTAAGCTGAAACACCAGGGATCTCAGCTTCTCAATTACATGTAGTGAACAGCAATTGTTACACTCTGTACAAGATTTCAGTGTCCCGCAGGCTACTCAAAATTGAAGTCTTGAAGAGAAAATTGAAAACATGAGATTTGTTGCTTAAGTCACAGAGTGGTCTGCAGCATCTTTTGAAAGTCTGGATTTACTAGTGGGAGAAGGACAAAGTGGTTAATGTCTCTTCCTGCCAGGCTGAACTACAAAGGTTACTCAGCGAAGATATGCTAACCTTCAGAATGTAACAGTTCATCTATTTTCCAGACAGTCCCTTAGGATTAAGAAACCTGGCTTTAGAACTTCAGATGCTATTAAAATGACAAGGAAGCCTTCTTTAAGCACCACGATGTGGTATTGAAATACTGTATTTAGCTATACAAGGATTACAGATAGTCAAGCCTTATATGTCTTAATATAGCCACAAAATTAGAAATTTATAAAGCTACTTACTGGGAAGAACAGAAAAAAAAAATCTATCATGCTTAATAAGTATCAAAATAACAACAGTGCAAAATACAATATTTAATAAAGACAAAAAGCATATTTATGTCTTCATTTGAGCAAGGGTATCGTTTTTGCAAGATTATGTGTAGAAAATAAATGAGATCTACCTCTTTTCTGTTCATGGTTATTTTACGTAGGCCAAGTTGTGTATTAGTATTGAAAAAAAAAATTACAGATACAGAAACATACATGCAATCTGTTTCATCTACATTGCATCTATCTGGGACTACACAGAAAATTCTCAGCTTTTGCTGTAATTGGAAATTAATAAATAAATAAACAAACAACTAAATAAATGAATAAATGAAATAATATAACAATATTTGAAGTAAAGACAAAGCCTAAAGAAATCTCCTTATCAAATGCGAAGCAGTGAAAAATGAGAAATTGACCTTTAAGGTTTTGTCAGATTCTGTGAAAGCATCATGAAGTATAATGAAACATAGTTCTTAGTTCAAATCTGTTTTCAATGTGCTTATACATGCCAGCCTCAAATGACCAACTGTAGATGTGGAAGGGCAACACTGGTTTCCATTACAGCAGTTCCAAATAGCCCATTTGTCCCAAAATTGCTTACCTCAAACTGCACTCCCAAGTGCACAACTAACAATGCAAGAAATTCAGAATTATTGGCCTGATTTTGGATGAATATACAGAAGAAATAATATCTGAGGGATTTTTTTGTAATTCTATATCTTCCTCTAGCATATTGTCACACTTCCATTTCTGATCCCAGTCATAAGTACAAGGCTAAAAACAAGGCACAAGGGAAATAGCCTAGATATTTAGATGAATTACCTGAATATTTACTATCCCACAACACTGCTGTTCTTTGTTTTCCTCTCAATTTCAACAAAGTAATTGTTTTGAAGTGTCCCATTGTAGGAACCTTTGCTAATAACTAGTTTTAAAATAAGTCAGTAATTGGTATGCTTTAGTTGTGGAGTGTGTTTATGGTTTTCCTAGAATATAGGTAAGGAAGACAAAGAGGCTACAGCTTCTAATGCCAAAACAGCTGGAAAAAGCAATATGAGATGTGTTTCTAACTGTGCAACATAGGACAGCATGTAAAAGTACAGCTAACATAGGTCAGGATTAGGTTGATACTGAACTAATGAGCTATCACTGTAGAAGAAACTCTTCTGTTGCTGCTCCTTGACTTTCTGTTATGATGACATGGGCCCTCTGAATAATGAAAATGCTGTGGATTCTCAAAACAAGATGTGAAAAATTTCTCTGTCATGGTTCTGGTTGTAGCATGGGAGAATAGACAGGCACAGAGTCTGCTGAGGTAATTTTAAGAAGCCATGCCAGAGGAAATGTGTCACAGTGGTGCAGCTTTACCCAATTTTGACACATTCGTCTGTCCCATCCTGAATCAAACTGTAGTGGTTTTTCAGATGTGTGTTTTTTGTTTTGTTTTGTTTTGGTGGTTTTTGGTCGGGTTTGGTTTTTTTGAGATGGGTGGGCATAGCAGGGAAAGGAATGACTGACTCCCTTTCCTTTCCTCCTGGCCCTGAAATTGTTTCAGAGGATGGTCACAGACTATTTTCTAGTATGGGTGCAACCCCAGAGCCTAAGCACATGTAACTCTCGGGATATAGGGATAGCTAATATGGAAAGGACTGTAGACTCATAAGCAACCAGAAACTGGGTGTGGATTTACAAAACCCCAGAAAAAATACATAGTTAAACTCTTTCATGAATCATAAGGGAATCCTGTGCCTGAATCTGATGAGTAACCACCAGGGTCTGAATCCAGCTTTACTTATCAAGGAGCACAGATTCAACAGAATACTTATAATACCTTGAGGAGATTTCGCTACTTACTAAGAGAAAGGAAGAAGCAATGTCTGAAAATGCCACACATCTTTACCACACTGTTAATTTGGGCTTTTACTTGGTTCTCATTCATACAAGAAACCCAAGGCCAAGTTTAGGAATACTTCAACCAAAATGAAAAGCCCAGCTTGGGCTGTGGTATGTGAGCTAGTTCTGTCCAGATTTTACAGTGATGTTGCAGTGAAAACAAAACTAATTAGACTTCCAAGAACTCAACTTCCCTCAAAATTTGGAATAGATCAGAACAGCCTCAGCCAACTGAAGCACTAAAAAGTCAGAGGATATGCTCACAGAAGTCCCAAACACATGTTCTGACGATATGCTGAACTTGAGCTTCAGCAAGCAAAATATAGCTCAAATCTTGTTCTTGTTGTTGAACTTAATGAACACAAAAATTAATACAAATGTGATACATATGCAAGCAGGGAGGCCTTGGCCTTTCTCTTCCCTTTTTCAAAGTTATTCTTGAAATTACATAGAACATGATTCATCAGATATTTCTGAATTCATTATGCACTGATTTTTACAACTCTAAACAAATCCCACATATTCTTATAACATTAGTCATCATTACAAAATCCTTATCCAAAGGAATGCATGCTTTTAACACAGAAACAAATGCAAAAGGGTATACAATTTAGAAATGCTCAGTTTAGGAAAACAAAAGCATGCCTTTTATTCAGTAGACACAAGTGATCTATAGGGAAACAACTGGTTTAATACTCCACAGAATTAAAAGGTCTTCCAATACTGATAGAATTTGTCAATCTGCTTCTTAACTACACTGTAAATAAAACTCACTGTAAATAAAAAGTGATATATTTTAATGGCAGATTAACAACTAACTCATTGAAATTAACTGGTTTCTTTTGGATTAATTTGGTTTAATAAGTCAAAGTAAATCCTCTACCTTGAGTTGAAAATTTATTGGGTTTTTTTGATTCTCAGATTAATATTCAAGTACAGTAAAAGAAAGATCCATTCATGGCAATCAGACATAACAGAAACTCCTCTTATATATGTGTGTATATAAATTTAAGTTTTTCTTCATCCAGACTACCCCAAAATTGAGCAAGAGATATAGGCCACAAAAGTATGTGTAGAAATGCTGCTGTAACCTACAAACAAGAACCTGTACATGCTAAGTAAATACTGCCGAAAGAAAGTATATACGTTCTGAAATTTGAGAAATGTATTTATTTCTCAAACTGATGTGTCTCTATAGAACATGGAGAGTACCATAAAGATATGGTACTACTTCTGCTGGAGAGAATCTTAATGACGTGGTCTTGGCTGAGATCAATGAGTGCACACAAAAGAATAATATTACATTAGAAAATATCTTGGACATGCCTTTTGTAAACTGATTATCTGGCATAATAGAGAAAACATTGAAGGAAGTGCTGTTTTGTATGTTAAATGATTCCTTCTTGGAACGGCTTGTTTTAGAACATACCAAAGGAAATGTTAGTCAAAAATTGAAAAAGTAGCTATACGTGAAACATTAAATAATACCAACCACATCAGGATTAAATTTGGCTGCCTTAAAGGAGGAATAATATTTTTAAAAGGAAAAAAAAAACCAAAACAAACAGAAAAAAAGGAAAAATTAACTTTATGGTATGAAGTTTCAGAAGAGATACAAAATCAAAAGCAAAACATACACAAAAATAAAATTTATAGGATCAAAATAATTTAAAGTTCATTTAAATCCTTGTATTACTAGCTGGAAGTTACATTAACACATGGTACCAATCATAGATATTTCTGGACCTTGGAAGAATCAGGAAAAGAAGATTAAAAAAAAAAAAAAAAAAAAAAGGCAAACCAGCGAGATTCTTAGATGAGTTTTTTTGCATCAAAATAGAAACAACCCACAGAGGCCAAAAGAAGAGATCCTCCCATGGCACAGGAGCTGTTGAGGATTTGTTGTTTGACCAAGTTTTAATGAGATGACAAGTTCAAGTGTATCAAATGACTTGTGACAACCAGATGTCTCAAAATCACAGTAATTTTGGCCCCCAATTACAATGGTTCTGTGAAGTTAATTTATATTTGCTGCAGGCTGTGAATGTGTGCCCAGATACTGTTTAGTTTACTAACCCATTGCAACTGCTTGTGTTCCTGGGTCCTTTGTTTGTGATTGAGAAAGCTACAGTGAAACAAGAATAATAAGTTGTCAAACTCAAAACCAGGAAAAACTCTGTGGAAGCAAGTATGAGCTTCCTTGCAACAAATGAGCAATTTAACATTGCTTTGCAGGTGTTAAAATGAGGGATCAGACTTCCAAATAATACATATATTTCAAGAAATAAATCCAAAGCTCTTTCTGCTTGCTGTCCACATTTTTTCCAATACGTAGGGTTTCTGTTTCCAGGAATTCTTTGCAATGTAAAACACTACAACTTTAAAAGACTAATGGTTATATTCCTAAAACATTTTAGATTTTGGAACCTGGAACTTCAAAGAAAAGCACTGTATCTCAATTTATTAATATGGAAGTCACAGCATTGCTAAGAGATATAGAAGTGGAATCTAGAATTGAAAGATAACACATCGTTTTATCTTTAAAAGTGTTGCCACTGTTTCTGGCAATAGAGGAACAACGGCGTTTGTTTTAATATTCCTAAACTTTCTGCAAAATTGAAGTCAATTAACAGTATCTAGATAAACATTACTAAAGAATAAATGGCATTAGCTTAAGGAGAAATTTCTTTTCATCAGCACACTAGAATCTCTGGGATGCCTTTACAAGTACAATCAATAAATGAAGAAAAGGTTAGTTTATCTCAGTATTTAAAAACACTTTAAGTCAAATGCGGCTGTACTTAGGAACTTTGGAGGTTACTGATAAACAAAACTACTTGTTAGCACAACATAAACCAATTAATGGTTTATCACTCAGTGTTGAGTGACACCATCTAAGATAATATAAGCAGAGAGGCTTTTTTGGATATTACTTCTAAACTAGAACATCCCCAGATAACCATAGAAATTTTTATCTTGCTTGTCTACACAATTGTCAGCTGCTAGCCCGATAAGATGCTTTTTTTTTTCTTTTTTTTTTTTTTTTAACAACTGTTCATATTACTAAGTCTTTTGGTGAAAACTGGCTGATATTGATGTAGTGGGATTGATATAGTCTAGATACAGCTGTGCCTCACTACACCAGCTATCTGCTCTTCTCTAAACTTCCCAGTCTCTATGTTTCTCTAGTAAGGACTTTATCATCTTCTACAGACATATAGAACTACGTGTTGTTTGTTGCTGGCATTTGGGTTTTTTATTTTCCCAGATATTAATTTCCTTTAACACTATGATGACCTGAGCTTCTTACTCCTTGGCTTTATTCCTTGCTTTAATATTCTCTCTCTAGAAAGCTCCACATATGTACATTTCCAGGACTCCCCTGGAAATAAGATAATGTCAAAATCCTACAGGGAAGAGCTGGGATAATAATCTTAACCCATCTGAAAGCAGGGAGTATCACAGAAAACCTCATCCAAAGACTCACACTGTTACCACAATTACTGATAAAGGACAAAAAGAAACCCCAAAAATATACAAACCCTATGTATTTATTACTTTTATTATTTTAATCCCTAAAAAAACAGACCTAGTGCCTTTTACTCATGTAATAATTTATCTTCAGACTAAATTGTGCTTAGTGATCATCTGGACTTCTAGTAATTGCTACCTGCAACACAGGAAATTGAAAATTTCAAGGAACTATTGGAAAATATTATTTCATTGCTACTGAATTGATAGTGGGTTATCTGACCACTGTGGAAATGCTACTTTGGAAGGGCTGAAATAGAGTATGATGATTATCACAGTAAAGTTTATTTGATTCTCTTGTGATGAAAACAACAATCATTTTCCTAAGAAAACGATATCCCTCTGGTCAATTTGAAATTTCTTGGGAAAAAGGTGAAAGGTGAGGAGTAAGGGCAATCTAAAAAACATTTTTTCCAAGTTTCATGAAAATCAATAGTTAAGAAATGGAAACGCTCCATTAGTACCTTAATGAAAAGGGAGTCCAAAGTCACTATCCAGTTAATCCAATTATCATGTAACTGGTCAATAAGCACATTCAAACTGACTGGTCAACAAGCACATACAGAAACAATCATGCCTCATTTTGCCTATGTAGGCAGCCAAAAAAGTCATTAATGAGTATAAGGGTTTCCAGGAATACTTTTGAAGGTTACATGAGAGGGAAACAGTTGCTGTAATACTTTACTGCCTGGGATACCATTATGTGTACTGCAGTAGGAAGACATTAGGAATCAGGAGAGGTGAGTTTGACTTTGGAAGGGCTTGTTGAGAAGTGGAGGTATTAAAAAAGCTAGTTTTAAAGAGATCTTAGATTACTACAATAGGAGAAAGAACAGACAAAGCCCAAGGGACATGAGATCCTAGTACATAGGAGAACAGAATACATTTGTTTCAATTTTCATGTTTATTTTTTGCTTTAACAATTGCCTCCTATTAAGGCATGTCCTTATTAATACTTCTCATTGCCAGTGTCATGCTGCTCAAAGATATTTTGGTCTCACTAGGCAAAACAATACGTACTTGGAAGGATCTTTTACTCTCACATTTAGGTTAGATAAACCTACTGGGAAAAAAATTATCAAATTTAGCATGGCTTAAGCACTTGAGGATCCCAGGAGCTTTTCATAAAACTTCAAAGTGAATGCAGATTTCTCAAATCTAATAGATTCTTAACACATTGTGGGTGATCCACTCAACCCAGTTGAGAAAAACTCTCAATGGAAGAAAAGGACTGAAACTCCTCTTTTCTTAAATAAATATTTTAATTACGGGTGTGATGTCTCTACAGGGGTAAAAATCAGTAACTGATCAGCTTAGGAACTGATCGGCTAAAAACAAGTCTTTTCCAATCAAGAACATTAAAGTCAGCCTGAAGGCTTTCTAATCCCATTATGCATGCTGCTACCAGGATCTATCTCCACTCTGCAAGGTGCCCTCAGCTGCATTTTTAGATGTCTGTAAACAATCCCGTAGTGACTAAGTAATGCAAGAAAACAACAACAGAACTCCAAGATGTTGACAGAAAACGTCATTACCCTGCACTTCTGTAGTGCAGGTACAACCATAAGTGTGGGACTCAGGTGGATGCAGTGACTAACATCTGCCAACAACATTGCAGTGTCTGGAGAGCAGACTTTACAGACTCAAGGACCAACCACTTATAAAGCAAAGCCACTGAGACAGAGTTTGCATAGAAATCCACATCTGTAGAAACTTACCATCATGTTGTGGACAGTTAAACACAGAAACCAAACCATGCCAGCAAGATTGTAGCAGGATGCAGCCATGGATATAATGTATGACTAATTCAGAAGAACTCTGAAACACCTTTTCATCATAGATTAGAAATCTAGTTTCTTTGTGTTAATTTATAGTTTACACCATTTAAAATATAGAACATGCTAAGACACAACAATTCTAACTCTCAGATACTCCCCATGGGTCCTTCAAAACTCCCAGGCAATAGTATCAGATATCAGTACATGTCAATATGTCTGTTACCTTTCAACAATCCCAAGGTAGAACATTTCTATGGTGTTATCAAATTCACAGCACACTTCAGTAGCTCTCTCACAAGAATGTATAAACATCAGTTATTATTATTTTCAGTTCTCCATGCTGTAAGTTTTTTATTTTCGCTGTACTTTAAAATTAAGAGTACAAGGAGTTTTCAACAGCCCAAAGATCTAATTTTACAGCTGAAGGGTTTTAGTACTATTACATGTTAAAGCAGTAAATGTGAAACAAAACCAAAAAAAATCTACTAACCTGATATTATGAAGTAATTTGTTACATTTTCTCACAAAGAGGTTGTTCTGTGTCAAGAAAATTACAGATATAGCACTTGTAACATCTATTTCTCAATTCTAAATGACAAGCACCTACACATATTACAGCACTCTATAAAAATCGTCTAAGAAATGTTTTCTGAAAATATTATTTTCCCTATAAACAACGAACATGGAAAATTGGAAGTCTCAAGTCTTTTCATAAGTGTTTTAACCAAAAAAAAAAAAAAAAAAAAAAGTAAAATTAAGCTATACAAATAAATCAAAACTGTCAGAGTTTCATGCTGCTCTGTACTGCCTGGGGTATGGACAAAATAGATCCAATTTTGGCAAGATTGGTTTTAACTGATCACACTACAGGGATGGCCACGAATAATCTGTACCTTAGGCTTTGATCTTGCAAACAAACCCCAACTTGAGTTTTAGTCATTGGAGTAATTTGATTAAAAGGTACACACATGATCAAGCATTTACAGAATCTAAGTTTTAGGATATGGTCTGTAAGGCCACTTTGTAATGGAAATAACTTGTATATAACCTCTGATACTGCTTCTTAGCCAGAGAATAGCTGAGCTCTGTCAGACAGCTGTGAGAGGCTCATCTGTTTCTATAGTGCATCAGTTTAGTCTCAACTGTTCTGAAAGCTGGTTACCCTAAGTCAGCACATCGTCTTTAATGTAAATCAACATATTGTGCTTAAACAAAGTCAGCATATTGTGCACTGAAGCAGATTCAGAACACATCTGAGTCATTACTATGGTCTTCAGAGAACTGTGTCCAGCAGCTGTGGTAACCACTTACACGGCTCTAGTCACTACTCAAATGACTACACCTTTGTCCTCATCTTTAGGATGATTATTAGATCAAAAACACACTACTTATTAGCAATATCTACCTATCATCAGACATTTATTCCAAATTCATCTCAGCAGTAGAATTTAAGGACAGGGTGCTGCATTCAAAGCTGTTGTTGGAGAACCACTCTTTACTGTAACTGTTTATCTTCTAATTGTGAAGCATTTTATTTATAACTATTCAAGTATTTTAGAAATTAAATAACCCATTGCAGTACTTGAACGTTGACTCACAGAAGCTGCAGTTACTCAACAAGGAATATTATAGAATTGGTAGAGCTTGGGACCTGGTTCTGAGCTATAATAAATGCTCAACCTGCTGAACACCTCCACAATAGTGTGTTTAGAAATGGCTACTATCCCAGTTGCTTGTACAACCTGAAAATATGCAGAAGGACATGGCCATACCTAAGATAAGCAAAGAAGAGAAAATAATGACTTGCTGCATGTAAATGCAGGCACACAAAGACAAGACATTTTTCAGCAATGACATGAATAAGATCTCTAAGACATCTTACATCTTTCTGGGCTCCCAGACAACACATATTTTCAAGCTTTGCATCATACCGTTCTCAATCAACTAAGATGAAATATTTAATACATAAAGCAACGGGTTTGTTTTCCTTATTCTTGGCTTTTAGCACACACCCAGGGGAAGCACTCAGCTTAATCACAAATAGAGTCGCAGGAGCTCATGGAATTGTGCAACACTTGCTAACCTTTAGCTTTCTGGCTGAAAAATGACCTTCAGTGATGACCCCAGTGAATGGTTCTATCTGGAATAATTCCCTCACATCAAACAACCTATTATTTTACTATTATTAAGTTTTAACACTGCTGGGAGAAACAATCTGTTAAGAGAAACAAGGTACTGACCCTTAGGTATTTGTCGACTGTTGTTTTCTGCAATCAGTTTAAGGCACTTTTCATTCATTACAATTTCCTTTCACCAGTGTCAGGAAGATCAGAATAAGAAAAGACCAACATCCCTGTGATGTTTATTGCACATCAACAAATAAAAGATATATTTACAGCTGCATTCAACATTTTACTAGGCCTATTAAACAAATGTGTTGTAAGAAAAAGCCTATAAAGCAAACTTAGCAACAGTAAAAAGCCCATTGTTTAACTCCCCACAGAAGCTTCAATTGCTTCACAGTATGAAGTCAGGAATCCTTTAGATAAAAATAAACACAGAAGAAGTAGAGAATGGAAACATTAAGGACGTTAAGGATGTTAAGAGGAGTGAAGTCTTCTTTCACTGAATGTATTGGTTCCTTGGTGTAGAGAATTATTTTACAAATAGTTTTTTTTTAAAAAAAACAAGCCACCCAGCACATCATTATTCCAGAGATTCCAGATGAGAACCTTTGCAGTCTACATATATTTTGTGGGATTTAATGACACAGAAATAGAGGATAAACTTTACATGCTGCACTAAATGAGCAAATTTCCTAAAACCTGAAATTCTTCAGTAGTGATGAAGCAGAAATGATAGCAACATGATTTCACAATGATCATAAATATTCTTTTTTTCCTTAACTGCTGCTGCCAAATCATTGCCTAAAGAGGGCTATATATTGCCTGTCATCAAACTCCTATAAATAATAAATGTCTTCTGCTCACGCCAAAGGGATATGAGAAATCATCAGTGATACATTTTTTCATTCTCTTATTTTTGGCTAACAGGCTTTGGTTGAGGAGGGTTTTTTGGTGTGTCTTTTTTGTCTGGGTTTTTTTTAGAATGATTTTTTTAGCATTTTATGTCTTTTGTATTTTAAAACTTAATATTCACAGGGATTTTTGAACCATATTGTAGCAGATCACACAAAGCACAAATGTGTCATGTCTGTCATGCAAACTTTCTGGGCTGGAAAGATACCCTTCACAACTTGGTTTGAAAGTTTCTATCAAGCAAATTCAACTAAGAATGATAATACAGTTTTAGAAGATAGATGTTACATGTCTTTGGCAAATGAGCCTTTGCCATCAGGTTACATGGTTTCCTTTGCATTGACTTTTTAACCTGCAGAAACATTGAAAAGTTTCTCTATGAAAGGCAGAGCTAACGTAGCAGAGTATTGAACATGTCAGAGCATTGCTGTTTCCTTATAATCTTCATTGGCTTTGTACTGTGAAGTGTATGAGGTAAATGCCATCAGGCAAGTGTTTTCAATCTGAAACATTGCACTGCATTCAAGGACCGATTTTAGGCCATTATATGTGACTTAAAGACTTTCATTGACATTTCTTAAAAGTTGAGCAGATTCTGATTGAGGTAATAAAGCATGCCAAGCACTATATTGAGGCAGGACAGCAAGACATGACGTAATCAACTACCAATTATCTGCTTTCACCTG
This sequence comes from Corythornis vintsioides, assembly GCA_025447755.1. NCBI lineage: Eukaryota > Metazoa > Chordata > Aves > Coraciiformes > Alcedinidae > Corythornis > Corythornis vintsioides. The sequence continues at coordinate 46,290 of JAOEGS010015878.1, read as the reverse complement.
AGACTAATAAAAAATGACTTTAAAAATGAGATTCAACTTTTATTCCCTCAAAAAATAATTTTCAGCTAAAGTTCAGATCCAAGTTTTGCAGTTATTGGCTAAACACACAGTCTGCATGTCAGGCCAGGACCAAGATGTTTGGCAGGCATCACTTTGTTGACACCTTTGTGGTTACAGACCTCCTGTACATACTTGCACAGAAACTGTAAAAGGAACCTTTGTCATGCCATTATATTCCAGAAGTCCTGAAAATTACAGCTAAAATAAGAATGAGAGTAGACTAGTAGAGAAACAAAGATTCATCCCTAAGATAATACATATGCACCTGGAGCAGTGCAGTTGGAACAGTGTATCCAGATGCCTGAGCATAGTGTGTTGCAATTTACAAATCCTCTGAAAAGGCCTAGCTTCAAGAAATGTCACAGAGAAACCCTGAGAAAAGGCAGAGAAACCTTTCCTTGTGTTTCTAACGTTGCTTCTTAATTAAAAAAAAAAATTAATCTTAAAACACTTTTGCTTAGGTCATCTTTATAGGCAAGAAAATAATCACAGGAAAAGAAAAAAAAAAAAGAATTAAAAATACATTTCTGCTTTACATTGTTTTGAAAGGGAAAAATAACAAACCTGAGGCTTCTATAAAACAGCTTGCCAAAGGGATGCAGCATGAGTGAAAGCAGATCAATTTATAGCTTCATCAAAACTAACAGAAGATGCTTAGAGAAGAAACACCATGAAGTCAGCTTTCGATTGAATTCATTATCAGGGTGAAATTTCTGTTCCAAAATAAGAATTTGTAGCCTTGAAGAAAGTAAGAATTGAGTTGAAGGGATAAAAGAATTTGTCAATGTCAAGAGAAGAGGGGAAACAATAGGTTGGTACTATTTGTTTTTGGAACTATGGTCTGAGAGAACCATGATGGTTGTATTTGTAATAATGTATACTGTAAATTCATTCAGTCCCTCGAACAGAATCTCAGTGACTAGAATTTCCATTTTCTTTACTTTAAATATGTTTATTTTAAAAAAGTAAAAAATACTGATTTTTTAAAGTTATTTACCTCCTTTCTTTACAGGAGTTTGGAATGATAACTAAACTACACTTAAGATTTTTTTTTTTAATGCAATAATTCCATTCTTTTTCTCTTCTAACATTTTCTTTCATGTTTAATCATGAATGCTTAACCGATTATTTAAATGCCAAACATTAACTAACCAACACAAAATGTTTTAAATAGTATACTCAAGTTAAGAAGGCTTTTATTCCTGTAAAATATAGATTATTATCTTTAACCCTTCAGGCTATGAAATTTTTTAAAGAAATTAAGATTATGGGTTTTTTTCTTATTAATGCTGACTGGCTGCTATAGTTTCATCCTATTTTCCTGGCTACACAAAGAAAACTAGGGTGGCAGCTTTAATAATATTTAGTATTCCCATTGCACACTTTTAGAATATTTATTGACCAAAAGTTTCTCAAAAGGCCTGAAACAGATGCTCACCCTTTCAAAGCATTCTGTAAATAATATAAAAAGCATTAGTCCTAATTTCATTTAAGTAAAACACAATATTCACTTTCAGTGAAATAATGATGAGTACAGTATCTGATGAAGACTTTATAATAGCAGATGGTGTTATCACTGTGAAATCCGGGAGGTAGCTGTATAAAAGAAGCAGCAGCATGAAGGATATTCTGGTTTTGCACCTTCAGATGGTACTTAGTTCTTTAAAGCAAAAGTAGAAAAATGATTGATGTTACGCAGCAAACAGTCTGCTTCTTGCATCTCTGGTGGTGGTGCTTATCACTTCAGAGTTCTGCTACAGCAATACTTACAGAAGCCTTTGTCAACAAAACACAGTTATGAAAGGAATTAGCACAAATTCTTAGCCGAAAAAAAGTCCTGTCTTGGTGAGCAGGTCCCTCTGGGATTACTTGGAAACCCTCCTGAATTTACTGCCAGTGACCTCTTATAATATGGATGAATATTAAACCTAAATCTTGTCCTAATCAGTTGTCTCTCCAGTGAGAGAAGGGATGCAAAAGCTCTCTTCTTTACCCTACAAATGGCTCAGAGATTTGTGTATCTTTCCCTAAACCATTTCTAAGCTGACATTGAGTTCTATGCAGCCCCAGAATTTGTGTAAGAAGAGCTTGCTTGTCATGCGTTTTTTTTCAAATACTTGTAATTCCGGTTACCAGCCCTATATCCAAACACACTTAGACCTGAAGCCATAATACAGGATAATACAGGTCTTTAGTTCCTAAACCCTCAGTAATATACTGCTCTTTAACTCACTGCAAGAAAAATTCAAACTTCAGTCTGCTATATATACACACACGCATATTTTATAGATATGTATATATATGTGTGTGTACACATGCATATAATCATCTATCTTTTTTTATACAGACTTCTCTGGGCTATAATGTAAGCATAGATGACAAGCTAAATCCTTATTCTGGTACAAATTCAAGGTGATTTATGTCTAGCATGAATTAATGTCTTTCTTGAATTTGCCTTGGTTGGAAAACTAGTCTTTCCTAGTCATTCCAAACCAAAATTCTATTACAGTGAAAGCTGTTGAAAATCAAAAACATTTTTTTCACAAAATTGAATCAGTCATGATTCAGTAATGGGTTATTCAGCTAGTCATTTATTAGTCATGATTTATGTGACTAGGTGTTTATTAATTGCAAATACTATACTTGTATGAAATACATTTTCCTGCTTCAGAATTCACAATCTCTGAAAATTCCCTACATTTTTGTTAATTTATTCAATAGTCCCTGAGTAAATGGTGCTGCCACCTAGCTAGAGAACAGGCACATTACTGTGGTAATGATACAATGGATAAGCATGATGAAACTCTTACTGCTAATTAAGATGAACTCTAAATCACAATTATCAAGAAGGTTAAAGTAGGTGTGCTAAAAGTTGGGTTCCTGCAAGTGACAATGAGATATTTTTTCTGCTGTAATAGGCATCAGCAGCCCTCAAAGATGATTAGTTGCCTGTAAGAAACTTAAATACTTATACACTAAATGTCTTATATTACACATCATGGTTTATATTATACATTCTATATACTAAAATCTAAATATGAACATGGAGGGTATCACTTTTCTTCTGCAGCATTACAGCTTTCCCTTCCTTAGTCGTCGGCTGCTATTTGATTTATTTTCACTCTGAGAATAAATATTCTAATCTAGATTATTTCTTTCTAAATTCAGTCTGTTGGTTTTACCTGATTCATCTTGGCTCTACTTGAGAAGTAAAAGCAGGTAAAAGGGAGATATTTGGATGGATAATGAAGGCACAACTGCTACTTAACCATACTTTTCCCAGACAAGAACAGTGTGCAATGCATAGCTATACAACCTGAGATCGGGTAATGCCAAAATCCCTCAAGTCCCTCAAGAGCAATGTGAATGAGTAAAAGGGAAAACAGATCCCTCAAGATCTGCAAATCTCTGCACATAACTGACTACATCAGATCCCATTGCAGCAACAAAATTGTACAGACCACTGTAAGGGCTCAACCTTTCATATGCATTACTGTGTTACCTTTGCTTCTTACCAAATTCACTAACTAGGGGGAAAAAACCCAGTTAGAAATACACAGCAAAACGTGTAATGCTTGAACTATACAATTACATCTTTCATGGGCTCATCAGGCCTACATGATTCTAGTGTAGCTCTCCTAGGCTTGTATAAATATATCCCTCCTGTCCTCTGGAAACCCAATCCATTTCAGTCTGTAATGTAAATAGTTACTTTTTAACATGCAGTATGTGCTGATTTCACCTTAATTATATATTTCCCATTGCAAGAACTTGAACTGTGGGATACTGGGAAAGAATTTAACCACAGCGGCCTATAAAGAACAGGGGCTGAAGCTTGGCTTCCATTAACACCTCATTAAGTAGAGTCTGTACTGTATGTAAAATGAGCTAATGATTTTTAAATGTAGTTGTCAACCTGTAACTTAATAATATAGAAATTTATTCCTATGTAATACTGAAGAAGAGATAATACTTTTACCTCTACAAATCAACCTGAAGCTATTGGAGTTCATTATTACCCTAAGCAAGATCTTTCTTGTGTATCATCAAACGCTGTAACCTTTAGTGCAACTATACCACTAAATACCACAAGTGGTGCTAATTGCAGTGTAATTTTTCTGATAAACACAAGCTGATGGTTTGAGGAAAACACCTTTGAATCCTGGATATAAACAAAGTTTGGTTTACTAAAAATGAAGTTAGAACCATAAAATGGTCTGTCAGGTGGTTATAGGATTAATTATAATCCCATATAAAGGAATGGCAAAATTATCACGTACGAGTTTACTGTGAATAAAGGTCATCCTCTACCTTACCAAAAATCACCATTACAGTTTGCATTAACTTGACAGGTTTAACAGTAGTTCAAGAATGCAGGTCTTTCATTAACTCCCACTGAAGCTGAGTAAATGGCCATAGAGTCAAACAGGGGTTGCACAATATATCCCTTAATTGGCAAGGGAATTGTGGTATTCCTATCCATCAGGTGACCCTTCTGTGCAAGGGTTAGGACCTGATCTTGCAGTGGGTTTGGAGGCATATGTGCACTGCAGGTGAAGTCTGGTTTGCTGTGGGAGCAAAAAGTTCTCTTTTCCTGTCAGTTCTTTACACTTTCACTGAGCATCATTTTTAAAGAAAAAGAATTTGTGAATTCATAAAAATCAGAGTCTCTGTTTCTAATTTGTGGAAGCCTTTTCTCAGCTCTTTAGAGACTAGCTTTAAATGCATCTTCCATAACAACAACAAAAAAAATCTTGTCCATAAATCTCATCATATTCATCATTGCAGCTTTGAGTTTACCAGTCAGCACCAGCCTATCTCTCAATGTCCTGAATCCCCATTAACCACCAGCACCCACAGTTACAAAAGGAGGCAGTGAGCAGGCATCCTTACTTTCATGTTTCAGGGTATTTTCAATGAAATTTTCAAATGAATTTACAGCTACTCCCCGCTGAAAACTTACACATATGGGCTTCGTCATCTGTACCACACGGCGACTCACAACACAGGCTGGAGCAGCTTTGCAGAGAGGGTGTGTGACCGCCTCTTCGCAACCACCCTGTGCCCAGCTGGTACCCACAGCAGCCTTTCTCTGGAGTAAATGCAATTAAGATGAGAGACCCTCCTGCTGTTCCTGTTTGATTAGTGAATACAGCAATGACATTTACTCATTGTCTTCATGCTTGGTCGCTACATTCTTTTGGCTGGGAGGATTGCAATAGCTGTTCCCAGGGTGCAGGCAGGTATTCCATTTCTAACCTTTGGCTCAGGATATGTGGTCAGGCACACACTGACTGTGACACAGCTTGTAAAATTAGTCACATAAGTGTGAAAAATGTGACAGGGTATTGTACAAGGTGAAATATAAGATGGTGGTGACTGTGTTCATGGTTGAGATTTTACTTGAGACAGATCTTTTTGTGTTATTGGATCTGATGGAATAGACATTGGGCAGGGGAGGTTTGTCCCTCTGTGAGAAATGGATGTTTTAAAATCTCCTTGAAAATATCAGAGTTACGAAGTGTTATGGACAAATTACTGGCTCCCTGCTGAAAATGATAGTAGCATGCAGTGAAATGTACACTGATTCCAACCAGCAGAACAGTTACTTCTACAAGTAAGCATAGAAGCAGTTAATAGTTGCAGCACCGTAGTGGGGGGCTTGCCAAAACTGGTAGCTAAACCAGAGACCTGGACCAGCATAGCAGCAGGTCAGTTTGTCTCATTTACTGTGCTTTCCTCACTTCTCTTAGAAACAAATATCAATAATAATGATAGCCTTGGTAATTACACCTAGGAATAAATCAATGTCCAAATGCACATTTTCAACAGTGAGAGAAAAGATTACATAATCAGCTTTTGTCACTCATTCTTACTGTACTATGAAACCATAGGCAAAAAAAAAAAAAGTGTCTTATATATTTAAAAGAGGTAATATAATTTATTTCATTGAGAGTAAGTAATTGTTTACATACAAGACAGATTTCCATGGCAAATCTTTCTTTCTTTAAAACATGTTTCACTGCCCTATAAAACTAAACCCTGTTTCTTATAGCTTCCTAGCAAGACATTCAGACCAATTATCCTATTCAGCTTCTCCTTTCTTTATAATTGGTAATTTAGCTTGCTATATAAAACACAATTAAACCTTGTTTAGACTAAAGCTGTCTGAATGTGGAGCTGTAGCTGATGCTACTTCTTAAATCTTAGCTACACTTAAAATAGTCATTCTAATGTACTTCACACTGCTGCAGCTTAGTTATCACTTTCATAACCACAGAAATGTTCTTGAGTAAATTAGCATTTGCTCATTCCCAACTATGTCAGCAAAAAGGCATTTTCTTTTCATCTTTCCCTAAGAAGTAATATTAAAACATTACTGATTGACCAGTCATCATTTTATCTTACACACTTACATTGCTTTCACTCCTACTGCAATAACTGCTTGTACTTTGTTAAGTATGTAATCTACAAATCTATTTACTGATGCAGAGAACTGAAATGTCATGGTTGGACCCAGGTATTTTTATATAGACACAAGATTAAAAACAAATCATAAGTAGGAGTTCAAATCACCTGTAATGATAACCCATCAAGGAGCTAAGGAAGAAATGTTCAAGATTCAGGTAAACTGAAACTTAAATAATGTAAAACAACAACAACAAAAGAGTATTTTATGTACATAAAACAGAAAAAAATATTTTTTTTTCCTTTGAGTAACTCAGTTAAATTACAAGCAGACTTACATTGGCAGTTAGTCATTTTAATTATAGTGTGATGACACTTGCTAGTTTAGAAAATGAATCATATGGTTGCACAGGAATTCAGTCTTTTTGCCTTGGCTATATTTGTAGATAGATAGAATTCTAAAAGTGAAACAGACATTTAATTGTTTAAGGGTACTTAATGCATAAGAGGATATTTATTCAGAAATAATTTCAGGTTATCTTCTGCATTTCTTTCCCTCTTATTAGAGACCAGAGATCCTTCTTACAGCATGAAGGATAAGACAGAATGACATGCAAATCTAAAGGTGAAATAATATTTCAGTAGCCTAAAATCATCACTGTAAATACCTTAAATCTTCCTGAATTCAGTAAACTTAATTATGGATGCAGTTTAGTAGAAGGAAGCAATTTACAAGATTTCTGAACAGAAATAATTTACTCTGTCAAAGGACCATAATTTCTCACTGATAAATTTCAGTTAAGTCAATGAACTTGCATTAGCATAAAGTCTTTAAAAACTTGACACACTGACCTACCTTTATGTGACAGACGTAACCTTGGCTGCCTCGTATCTGTTGCATGACATCCAGTCGGTAACTCTAGTAACAAGCCATACAGTGCCAGGATTAAAAGGTCCTGGGCAGATGCCATCCTGCCCAAGATCAAATTCTTGTGCTCTTCACTTAACTGCTGCTGTTTGTTGTTTTGGTGGGGTCTTTTTAAGGCTCCAAGTTCCAGTTCTACTTTCCCACTGCAGTTAGATCTCTCTCTTTGGTCAGTTTGTGGGGTATCTCTATGGTAAATTCAACGTTCATCAGAGAAGCACACAGCCTCAGCTAGCCATTTGTCAAGCTGTGCAAATGTCATGTAAAAATATTCCCTCCCTAGGACAATTGTTTATAAAGTGCGAGGACATTCCAAGGCGTTACTCTGCAGTGTTGTGTCTTGAGCTCTCTTTAGTAACTCTGCCAGTGAATTCAGGAAGAAGCTGTATTTTCAGTCCCTCCTGCAAGGCAATTCATTCAGAGAAGGAGGGAGAGGAAAAAAAAAAAAAAAAAAAAAGAGGCAGCAAGCACCCTCCTCCTTGGTGCTCTTCAGAACTCAGCCCCTTGCTCTGACTTGCCAAACAGCTAGTTTTAATTCACCTTTCACCTTTGCTAATTAAAAACAAGAAGTGCCATTCCCTCCTGGAGTTGCAGGATCCACCCAGCGGGAAGCCGGGCTGTCAGGCTGCTGGATTTACTGAGAAAGTTCAGGGAGGGCTGAGGCAATGTACAGTGCTGGCTGCTTCTAGGAAGCATTTTAATCCACGTGCCGTGCACTGATTTCTCAATTGCTTCGTGGTTTCACGTTGTAAAGTGTCGGGAGAAGGGTCAGAATTCCTCCCATCCCTCTCTTTCAAAAAGTCATTTCAGCTTTTGTTCCCAGCTCAGTTTTAGAGGAGGATTAGCCCTTGAATTAACTATTTAAGTACATTATCACTTAGAGTCATTAAACAGCATGCTACTAAGTGGATCAGAATAAAAAGATGCCAGTTGCATATCCTTTTTTACTTTAAAGGAAAAGGTTTAGCTTTTGTGTATTTTATTTATTTTTTACTCTTTTATGTGGTTTCTACCCATTACATTTAACATGCCTGTCTGGGATCTTAGGTCATCTATATATGTCAATAACATTGCATAACATACTAAATGCTTGTAGAATTGGGTAGCATTTAAAAAAAAAAAAAAAAAGAAAAGAAAGAAAAACCCACCAAAAAAAATACAGGAAAGCCTGAGCAGAAAGCTGTGATAGCATGATAAACAGCATCAAATGTACAGCTGTCAAACATCTACCTCTTACATTGCAACTAGCAAATACCAGAAAACTTAATTTCTTTTTCAAGTCATTTGTAGCTTTAAAATATACCTTTGTCAAGATATATTTTTTTATAAAGTACTACTATAGATCTTTGTCTGGAATACATTCATTAAGAAATAAAGTTTTCTACAATTAAGATCTCATGCATAGAATCACTTAGAATTTGGTGAATTGCATTTTAGTCATTAACAATTGCACATTTTTAATGAGATGGATCATTAAAGTACTATTAAGTCTTTATACTTATTGTTTTATACAGAAGAAGAATATCAAAGAAAGAAAATGAAGAATAATATATGCATTTGACATAAATGCACTGAAATTAATTTGGTAACCAATAGAAGATAATGATATGTGGAGAGATAGCTTTAACAAGAAGTTTTTGTATACCAGCAAACTGAGAAGATCCCGGTACAATAATACAGTGAAATGCTAATAATTGTAATAGCCGGACACGTGAATGGGAGAAGACATATCTGTTTAAGAAAAATAAAATATTAAATATTAGGACAGAATTTTTTTTTAAAAAAGCAACTTCAGTGAAAAGACAGAAGTAAATCATGACAGTGCCCAAGGCCTCCTGGAGGCTGTATAATCAGGAGCAGGGACGAGGTCAAGTCTACCTGTTTTTTCTCCAATAACAGGTCATGTACACATACCTGGGCTTGCTTTGGATCGGCTGGAAGCTGTGCCAACAGCAGTTAAACCACAGGAGCAAGTGCTAAATCACACTGTTAGTTGCTCCATTTCTTGCACACAACTGCAGGTTGCACTGAATTTTATGCTGATGTGCCAGCTGTCTGGCAGTGTCTCAGCATGTGTACGTGAGACATTGTCAGTGGAGAATACAGCCTCTGCTTCCAAGCACTGACCTTAGGTTAGAAGAGCTCATCGTCTACCCAATGGGTTTATTATTACTGGCACCTTTCTGTAGTATGAGGCACACATACGTTCTGCACTTGACCATTAAAATCTGCCATTAATGAGCAGTGCCTGTTGAGGTTAGTGAACACTGTCTGAAACTTTCCACTTGTCTTTGGATATGATTCTGTGAGATCTTATTGAAATATTTGTCTTTTTCCTCAAAAACTGATATTCAATTAATAGAATTCTCCAGACTTATTCTTTCTTAATGTAAATGTGCAAAATGGAAAATTCATAATCCAAATTGATTTTTTTCTTTGAAGGATCCTGATATGAGAAACTTAACACTCTTTCTAATTTATTGTATGTATTTTTAAAGGACACAGAAAAACCCCAAATGTAAGCTCACTTTATAAGAATTAAAAGCATATTAAGTGAAAAAATCAAATATTAGTGCATAACCCAAAATCTTGCCTCTCTCTAGAACTGCTCTTCAAGCTGTAGTGGGGTGCTATTTATTAATTTTCTCAGGTTGCAGCTAAGATTGTAGATGCTGAGTAGTTAGACTTCAGGTATCCTGAGGTGGTACCAAAATGTTAGTGCAACAAGTTCAAAAGAGTTTCCTCAATTTGAAAGTCCTGGTTTCATTTTCCTGTTGGGAGAAGGGAACTTGGGGTTGGAAGGGACAAGGGAGCTACTGGAAACTATGGGCCGTATTTAGGGTTTAGCTAAGAGGTAGGGTGCAGCAGATCTATTCAAACAAGACATACATACAAATAAAGGCAATTCCCTGCCAGGTGAGCTTACATGCACTCACACGCATTTCTAACCCCACACACATCTCCAGCTATTACACAGCTCCTTGGCTCCCTGCAAACACAACATTACCCAGGGCTGGAGCTCCAGTAGAGTCAGAAATATCCAAACAAGGTGATTTTCATATTTGTGCCCCGGGACAAAGCTTTTTTTGTCTGAAATCTGATTCTCAATCAGGGTGGGCCGTGTGGGTGCCTCAGGCTCCTTCCCCTGCTTGCCGACCGAAGGCTGCAAAAGCAGAAGCTGGAGCTGCTGCTCCATGTTAAGACTTTGGCTGTCAGCAAGAGGTGCCAACAAGGGGAAGCTGGGAACCATGCTGAGCATGGGGAAAGATTCCTGTGCTGAAAGAGACCTAACGGAACAGAAAATAAAGGGAAAAATCACATATCAGTGTATGTAGGAGACTTATTTTTTTCCTAAGAAAAATTAACATTCTCACAGGGTGAATCCTCACTGTATTTTTCTCACTTGCTTTCTAAGGATCACAAGCCTTATGCCCTTACACAACAAGTTTGGATGCAAAGCAAGTAGTGCAAAGGTACACACAATTTCAAGGCAAGAGAAACATGTGGCCTTAGGCAAGGCAGTTGAGTTCTTTGCTTCAGCATCTTTTCAATTAAAACAGGCATATGGTCTTGCCTCAAGGTGTCTTTTGAGAGACTTCTTCCTAAAGGATTTAAAAGAGTAGGTAGAAGGATGGCAACAAAGATGTTCAAATATTAGGATTCACTCTTAAATGAGTATAAACACAGATGCCCGAGGGCTGTGGAGCCTTTATGTAGTACAGTGCCAGGTCTCTGAAGAATAAACAAGGTAGTTTTACTGCTTGTTTCTGTTAATAAGGCAAATAAAACAGGTTGCTGTCAAACCTGCATTTGTTTCAGTAGTAAAACCTCCAGTTAATTAAATGCTGACAGATAAGTAAAAAAAGCATGCCTGGAAACCTCTAAGTGAAGAGTATTTGAAAATTCAAATGCAAACCCTGTATTTGATTGCCGGGGTAGGATCCATGTAGCTACACTGTTCTAAAGAGGAAGATAGCAGGTATTCTAATAGAAAAGATGAAAGTGAGGTGGTCGTTGCATTCTTTGTCCGCATTAAAGAAGTCCATTTCGTAAAGTCTGTGAACCATAGTTTGATTTGCCACAGCCACTGCAGATCCAGAGCAATTCTAATGAAGTTGTCGAGCCTGTAAATTTAAACACTCTTAACACAAAATGCTTCTGACTTACTGTGTGAACTGGTTTAACTGATAGATGGAAATGTAAACGCAGGAGGATGATATAAATAAGTAGATCTGCAGCTACTAGCACCAGTAAGAAATTCTAAACACTGTAACTGTAAAACAAAATGAGGTGTTTGCAAAATTTAAATCTGGGGTGGTCCAAGAATTGCCATAACTATAACTTAAAAGCAGGTTTAAAAATTACAAGACTGCCTGTTTCTTGTGATGACAACACACTAAGCCATGGAAGGAATTGTATCTTTCTTTATTGGACTGTGATTGCAGAGTAAAAATAGCCATGCAACCCCAAGAGGAGCTGTGTGGCCATCACTGAAGTTCTGTATCTGCTTTAGTACCTACCTGTGGTAGCTGTACTGCACAAGTAATCATAACTTCATTTATTAATACTCAGAGCTTGAAAATACACTTAAGGAAATTATTTTCTTACAATACTTCATCTGTAAAGCATTTTATGTCACTTCTTATCCACTGTGCATTGCAGGTCTTACTGATGTGTCATCTTTCAAAGTCTATCCTACAAAAATCCTTACAACAGATGTAGAGGATGAAGGGATGTATCATGTATCATTTATATCATGTAACTGTTATCTCTGTCTGTCTTATCTCTGCCTTTAAGGTGGGAATTCATGTCTGCTCCAGTCTACATTACAAACTGGTAACTGTCTCTTTTGCATAAGCATTACTGGAAGAAATGGTAGGACAAAACTGCTTGTCATCAGTGCAGTGCAGATACTGTAACCTCATAACTAACTACCCATTAACCCATAAAAAATTCTGTGGACAGATTAAGGAAGAGCACTGACAAGACACAACAAGAATATGAAAAAGCTGATCCAACAGGTGAGTAATCACTCAGTGATATCTTCTTGGATCTCTCTGTTAAGAAAAGGAGCAGAACTACCACTTGGATAACCCCACTGACCCTTCAGAGGGTATGCTAACTGATAGCAGAAGAATGCTCCTAGATCCTGTTTGATACAAGGAGTTAACAGGAAATAATAATGAAATTTGTTCTTCATATGGAATTTTCTGATTAGAAATGTTTTAGATCTTTGCTTTTGTCTGCAAGATTTGGATCCTAACCTTGTGTGAAAGTAGATGTGTTTATATGTAATGTCTCCAGGACAGGGAAGTGTTATTTCTCTTGTTTTATAGACAGTGCATTCTCTCTTTGATCCAAGATCAAATTTAGACAGTGTTCATTAAGCTAAAGAGTTTGACTGAACATGAACCTGTACTTCAAACTAGCCACAAAATTACATTGTAAATTAATGCTCTGGAAGAAGAAAAAGAATTCTTAATTAAATTACATTCCTCTTAATTCCAGAAAGACTGGGTTTTGACAGGTAAATATTGAAACATACTGTCCTTGGAACATTGTTGTTTGCAGTAAAGTAATTTCTATGACTAATTACAGGTGACATATTACTTGGGACATAGATCACATACTTTGGTTAACCTATAAAAAACAGGTGGAATAAATGTTTCTTTCTTCAAATGCAGACCTCTTAAGTTTATAACCTTCATAGGTTACACTAAAAAAATGGTGTATCAGTGTATCAACTCCTGAAATCAACTCCATGTGCCTGACTTATGATTAGTACATGGGTCACAGCAATCTGTACAGTTAGTTATGAATGAAAATCAAATTACTGATTTTTCTAGGGGAATATATTTTTGACAATATTTTTGCTACTAAATAATTACTGAAGTATCTCAAAAAAAAAAAAAACCAAACAACAAACCAACAGTTGTTTTTTGCTGATCAGGATGCAATATGGCATGTCATATTTTCCACTGATCACTGGGCAGAAAATAAAAATGTAATGGTCAAAAGTCCAATATTAAGTAATTATAGCTATTAGATATTTCCTATTAACTCAGAATGAGGAATATGGTGGGTTTTTTTAAGTTAATGATGCTGTTTACACTGCATACTGAAGTGTACAAATATTCAGTATTTTGCAGCAGTTACTGATGAGTAGTTGATCTCACTATAGCCATAGACAGCTTTGAGAAGCATGGGAGATGTCAGACCTTTCAAACTGTGTACAAAACCTCTCAATGGAATGAGGCATCCAGTGTAGTGGGAACTGGGAGAGCTATTTCCTTCAAGATCATTAGAAAGGCATGTTGAGATGTCAGGCTGAGCCCTCACAGCCCTTAGAGCTCAGTGGTGGAGCAGTATCTCATCTGCAGCCTGTGGAAGTCCCCACACCAGAGTAGGTAGCTGCTCCCCAAGAAGACTGTGACTCTGGGGAAGTCTGTGTGGAGTGTTCTTTCTCTGGAAGAATGTCATCCCATAGAAAATACCCATGCTGGTGGGGAAGAGGTAGCAGAGCTGGGATCAAGCAGAACTGAGGGGCTGAGGGAAAGTGTATTTCAGATCTGATTTATTAATGAATGTTCTACTCTGATTCAATTGATAATTTGGTGGTGGTTTTGTTTAAATTAAATGGGGTTTTGTTTCATCCAAGTTGAGTCTGTCTTTTGCCCATGATCTTTACTGGTGAGCATGCCTTCTCTGGCCTTTGTCTCAACCCTTAAGCCTTTTGTTGCATTTTCTCCTCCTCATCCCACTGGAGAGTAGTAGAACTGAGAGAGCAGCTGCATGGTGCATTGCTGCTGGGTGGGCTCAAACCACCACAGTTACTAACTGCTTTACCACACACACATGCACTGCCTCATAGTAGCATAGATATTATTAATATCTCTATGTAAGAGAACTTATTGTTTGATTGACTTAATGCCCTTTACTGTGTGGTAATTGAGACAAAAAGATCTGGCTTTGCATTCAGAACTTGGGTGTTCTTTACACCTTAACCCCTTTTTTTTTTTTTCAGTTTGCTTTTTTTTTATCAAGAAGAAAGTTATTATCATTGAGTTTCACTTTTGACATCCGTCTAGACAGATATTTATTTGAACCACCAACACATTCACATTCACAAGAAAAAAAAAGCAAAAAAAAAGCCATGAACAAAAACCAAACCAGAGGCTTTAATAACTTTTCTTTATTGAAGAGCCAACAACTTCATCTTTCAAGAAGTCTCTGGACAGGGTATCAAACAGCATTAACTTAATCCTTTAAATTACAACCTTGAGGAAATGAGAGGAGTGTCAGTCTATTTTATAAATAGATAAGTGAATACTTTATCTCAGGGAAATCTGTTGTCTGCCTATTAAGATCATTTATATCATTATTAAGGGTGGAGAAGTATTACCCTCATCTGTGAAGATAATGCCATCTTCACAGCCATTTGGCATTGTTCCAGTAACAAAATCTTTGGTTACAGTCATTAGGATAACTACTCAGAAATCCAGTTTTACAGCTTTGTGTGCAGTAGTATTGTCAGATGTGAAAAAAAAAAACATAAACAAACAAAAAAAAATCAAATCCTAAGGCTGTGTTGGTTGATACAGAAATTTTATATACACAAATTTCCCCAATCCAGAAGAACAGCAATGACATAGAATCATAAACGGGAGGCAAATAATTGTCTGAACAAATGTGGAAATCTGTCCTGAGTGAAGGGAGGTTCTCTGCCTTGCCATACTTGATCGAAGTTCAAAGTGAGAGGCTGGAGCTATGGAACAGGGTATCAAGAAAAATATATGGAAAGCATCGTGGCAGCAGGATGAATTATACAGTGGACTAGCTGGCTGGCTTGGGATGTGGTGAAATCTATGTTATTTGGGGCATTTTTATGTAGCTACCCTGTCCTGCTGGGGAGGTGTACCGGATGATGTATCATCTGTTTTCCAGCCCCAGATGCCATGATCTTATAAATGTTGTGGCTCAGAAGCTTGTCTATTTTGAATTTAGAAAACCACTTTATATGTAATGGGCAAGGCAAGGATTAGAGAGCTGATAATTAGACCAGTGCAGGTCTGTTTATATAGGGACTTCGTAGACTTGGTGAGGGCACAGTGAAAACCACACTTCCCTGGTTAATCTCTCTGTAGGAATTCTCTGAATCATAATTTGTTTTTATATAAGTGACCATCTTCCTCCAACACCAAAGGCAGGGCATGACCTAAAAGTCAAAGTCACCAAAGACCATAGCTTAATCTGCTGTGACTTCCCTGCTGTAACACAAAGCACATGTGTATTCCCTGAAATAGAAAAGTTAAAGTAGGCCAAACCAGAAGGACATACAAATTATGGCTGCCTTGGGGAAGCCCTGATTTACAATACAGCAAGTTATGCAGTCTGGTTGTTGCTGTGCTAGTTGATGCTCAGCATAATTACCATAGCAGTTACTATGATAAAATTTTAAAAATAACAATAATTAAAATATTTTGTAGTTGTTAAAACATCTGGAATGCAAAAGTGGTCTGTGAAATGAAGAACCCTCTAATTTTGTTTTCTATGTATCACTTCTGCAGTCTATGTAGCTCTTATTCCTCCAGTTATATTTTCCTAAGGCTTCAGAGGCAAATTATTGCATCACCAAAAAGGCCTAATACAGGATGACCTAATTTTCTGGTCATGTAAAATGACTTGATACAATTCCTATTAATAGAGATATTTAGGAACACCTGAAATTATAACTCTACTGATGAGAGATATGAATATGCTAAAAATATTCATTCAAAAATCCCCTTATTTTATACATTAAATTCCCAAGTCTGATTTTGGGGTTACATCAAGTTAGTTACAGCATTGCTTTTGATAACTGAAAATACAATAAATAAAATACACTTCTGTTCCATTAATCCAAGGCAATACTTCCACTATTTCAGCAGTGACATTCATGTGCTTTAAGCATGTCATTAAGTGATTTACTGGGTCAGGGTTCAAAATCCTGACGTTTTTAGTACTAGAAAAATATAAAATAAAACAAACAAAAATGTGTTCCCAGTTACACTATTATAGAAGAACAAACTATTCCTTATTTTGGAACCTGTTTTTCCTGTTTAAGGACTTCTCCAGAAAGCATTGGTAATTTCTGTGAAACTGATTCCAGATAGAGATCATAT
>JAOEGS010015878.1:0-28436 GCA_025447755.1 Corythornis vintsioides | reverse complement strand
TAAAAAATTTTTTTTAATCTGTACAGTAAAAAATCAGTTCTGAGATGGTAAAAAACAGACGTTTTATGGGGCAAGTTGGGCAAAGCCAGTTCCAGAGAAGTGAGGGCAGGCAAAGGGGGCCAGAGATGGAAACAGGATTGGAAGGTACATCTCCAACACTAAAAGGATTGAGAGATGCTTCTTGTCTACAAAAGCAAGTGGCACAAAGTTACCTGTATCTGTACTCCTTAGAGTTAATGCCCTATAGTGCAGATTGGCCACATTCACTTACATAAAGAGTGACTAAAGGTTTCTCAGTGATCCTGAGTTCCAAGACATGTAATTATCACCCTCTATGTTTCCTTAGTTTCAAATTGTCTAATAATACCTTGGGGGCTGTGTTGCAGTTGACATTTTTATGAAACAAAATTAAGGTTCTGTGATTGTATACCACCAGGTGAGGTATGAAGGCTTGTGAGTCTGTCCAAGGGTGAAAAGTCTACAGGGATAGTGTTGAAGGACTGTGGAGGACAGACTGGTGCAGCCTTTTTGTGCCATCTTCTAAGAGGCATCCCTGGAGTGAATAGTCTTGTGGAGTGCAGAGAGCCACTTGGAACAGTATATGGGTTTTCTGGCTCAGAGTTCATAAGAAAGTTTCAGTATCATCTGGTTGATGCAGTTGACTCAGCCTTGATTTTCCTGTCTATGGCCCTGTCTATGCAGAGACAACACATGGGGAGCTGTGTAGATGGCTCAGCCTTGAGTTGTCCATAAGCCCCAGGCCATACAGGGCAATGCTGCACCACACAAAGAACCCAGACCTGAGCTGAGCTTTGCACCTCAACAAATGGTATGTCCTGAGTCTCAGTTCAAAACACAGCTTCCAGAGAAAGTAAGATAAGGAACCCAGAGGGCTTCAATGGTGGTATCAGACGACAGCTTTTGTGTCTTCAGAGGGTGTAATCCAATCCACATTGAATTGATTGAATAATTTCAGATACAATTACTTTTAATGGAAATAGTAAGAAAGTGATTAGGCCAAGATAATTGCTAAAGAAGGAGAGTACATCTTACCTATACTGATTCAACAGACCAATTATTAGATGTCTAGATGTTGACCTTTGATCCAAAGATTACCTGACATAGATCTACTTGGACTTTTCCTCTAAGCTTCTCTATAAATGTAACCTTTAATTCATCAGAAACACTTTTTTTTTTTTTCTCATTCTATTCAATTTGAAATTTCATTTTCACTTTTTAAGTACTGAAATACAATTATTCACATAGCACTATTCACAGGACCTCAACACTTAGTTCCCATGTTCAGATCGTCAGACTAAAACACTCAGAAGAATAGAAGCCTGTCTGAGAAAGATTACTATTACTTGTCATTTTTATGGAAATGTGCCATTTTCTTCTAAAAAAAGGGGTGTGCTTGATCAAGAAAGTCTGCCAACTAAAAGTGTATATTTATAAATACATAAATCTTGATCAGCCATGCTGGGAGCTTATTTCTCTGTGGGTTGAACACCCAACAAATGACCAACTGACTTCACTGTTTGAATAGCTGTAAAATGGGAGGAATTATTTTGTCCTGAAGGTCATATTTTATTTATTTCGGTTCAAGGGCCAGTGATTTTCCACAGCTAATATCCTGTTTTAAAAATATCTTTAAATTGCCTCCCTAAAAATAAAAGTGTATACTCACACATGGCTTTCACTGGCACTTAACTTTCGGAAAGACTTAATTCTAAGCTTGTGTCATTGAACTAATTCTTTCCACAGATATTCTCAGGAATTTGCCTTAGGATAAGCATTTCTTTGAATATTTTCCCCCAGACTTTAAGGCTTTCAGGATCTTATGATTCTTCTCTTATACTTCCACAGAAGACCTACAATCTTAACCCCAAAACCCATAATCTGAGAAATATATTAACCAACTGTTTTATGTATTCTGTTATTTTAGACTTTCACTGGGAAATTATTCACCAGCTTCACAATTCTCAGTCACTTTTGTGGAAAATTACTAACTTTGAAGAGTATTTCCTTCTTTGAAAGAAACAAGAAATATAAATAGAATTCACCAGAAATTAATCTACATTCCCTTAAATAAAGGAGGGAACGAGAGAGCTTTGATACCAAAACTGTTTACAAGGTGTATCTCAAAGAGGAACCATGTGATAGATAAATAGTGAAACTGAGAATGTCATTTCTGGTAACTGTGTTTTTAGTCTAGGGCGTGTGAAAAGTTAAGTCAAACCTACAAGAGAAGGTCTCAAAGGAAGGTCTTAGTGACTACAGCTATGGAAAACATGTGCAGAGATGGGTCATTTGTACAGACCAACTTTGCTTCCACAGCCACAGCAGTTGGAGAAGCCATTAGTTCAAAAAGGAGTTACTTTCTCAGATTTTGGGCCTAAGTACCTTCATTTAATTTTAGAAGCAACACCACACAGAGAGAGACAGTGTGCATTTTAGTGCTCGAGTCTACCTCAGTACTGATGAAGGAAAAAACCACCATCAATTTTGTTAAGAACCATGATTTATACAAATCTATCTTTGTCCTTTTTTACCAAGGCCACCACAAGATGTTTCATGTCATTTTAGTATATATAATACACCTAGATAAAAACAGAACTCAGTCCAAATAATTAATCCTGACCACTGGATAATAAAACCAGAAATTAGCCTGTTGTAGCTGCTAATGTTCCAGACCAATACTTGGTACTCTACAGGATGTGATTTTGAATCAGAACTTTTATTTTGTAGACTCTATTAATTTTGGAACTGTATTCTTCATAAATTTGTAATTTTACTCTGTGTCAATTTGAACATAGAGAATGCAAAGCATTTAGAAATCATAAAAATAATCAGTAACAGTTTTGAGAACTGGTTTTAATTTGAGTCATCTCCTTGATTCAGGCTGCCTTTCATCCCTGTGGGGTTTCTACAGCCATCTACACCTAATTGATCCCTTGGTAACAAAAAGCTCATTTAAATTTCCTGGTCTTTAGTCTACTGTAAAGGTACCTAGTGCATTTGTGATACTGCATTGACCTGAAAATGCAGCTCTTTTTCAGGCTGAGATTCCTCACTTCTTTCCACCTTATAAATAACATAATATTTGTGTCTGAGTTCCTTATATTAAAGATAATATTTTTATGAACAACAGATAGTGAAATATGATTCCAACCCTCACTGGATATTTTTAAGTAATTCCCTCATAATAAAAACATAATAAAAAAGTTTTAAGTGTTTGTATTAATGAATTATTATTTCTCTTCTATTGCAGAGAACTTGCTTTTACACATGCATTTCTGTCTCCCTCAGACCTACCTCACCATTTTCTTTCCTTTCTGTAACATTTCTTCATATGGGTAATTATTACAGTTAAGTAATGCAATCAAGTAATAATAAACTAAAAAAAAAAAATAGTCATGTTTGTTTCTGTTTTGAAGA
The DNA here is from genome assembly GCA_025447755.1 of Corythornis vintsioides. NCBI lineage: Eukaryota > Metazoa > Chordata > Aves > Coraciiformes > Alcedinidae > Corythornis > Corythornis vintsioides. The sequence continues at coordinate 24,998 of JAOEGS010015878.1, read as the reverse complement.
ACAGGTGTTATGATTTTGAATCTTTGGTTATATTTATACTAGGGATAAATATAACTGCATAGCAGTATTTTTGTCCTGAGATTAAATTATTTTTAAAATAACTACCTCTTAAATGTAACACAGGCATGTAAATGGTAAATATAAAACAGTATTTCTTAGATTTCTCTATCTTTTTAATTTCTTACCTCTTTGCTCTATGCATTGACAAGACATCTCTTTCTCTTGTGTCTTCCTCTCCCATTTGGAGTTCTTGGGATTCAACTGATATCTTGGTCATGAAGCACTGGGAGCCAAAAGAACATCTGCAGGAATGTCACATGAAAGATGCCAATCAGCAGCACATCATGTCTTTCCCAAAGGGTTCATTCAGCATATAAAACTACAGAATTATCATTTAGGAGATCCAGATTCAATTCCTGGCTGCGCTTTTCTCATATTTCTTCAGGTCCCTTCATTTCTTCATATCTGAGGTTCCCTTTAATTAAAAACAGAGCTACTACTTTCCATGTTGAAAGTATAATGCAAAGATATTTTCTTGAATATTTATGGAATCTTTATCATATCTGGAATACGAACACTTTGTGGATAGACAATCATGTTGTATATGTAGTTTTAAATTTAAAATACTTCACACATTACACTGTAAGACTAATTCTTCTTATTCATATATTCATAGAATCATTTGGTTGGAAGAGACCTTTAAGATCTTTAATATTCCCTGCTTAAGCATCCACAACAGAAACAAGTTGAATTTTAAATATGTGGGGTTTTCAGAATTAAAACCTAAGATAATCTGCTTTCCCAGAAGCTTGAAGTCCTTTAGCAAGTTGCACAAACCTAAACATTTAAAAACTTTTCCTAGAAATCTCATGCAAACTTCTGGCAATGAAACAACTTGGGTTTAAGAAATACCATTTGTCATGTAATGAGGTAGGTGTTATTAATTATCAAAATAGATAGAGATTGTGTTCATGCTGCACAAAAGTATAAGAAGTGTAGTAGCACTGTAAGTGAACCATAAAATTACAATGTGTTATTTTTGCTAGAGGTGGTAAAACTAACATATTTGGTAAGAAGGAATGTTGCTTTTCCTTTAAAAGAAAAATCTGCAGGAGAAATCTCTGTATGACTACATCTATCAGTAATGTTCATCTGAAAGACTTTTGCATTGATTTCTGCTTTTATAACGATAGAAAAGTGAAGTTTTTAGTAGAAGGGAGTGACAAATTATAGCAAAGTTCAAGTCAATGTGCTGTGGTTCTGTTTCACTGGCTTCCTATGTGAATCTGAACGATCTAAAGAGGTCAGTTCTTTTCTCCTTCCTTCCTTTCTTTTTTCATCTGTTTGAAAGAAGATTTTTAATGACACACCTGAATGTGGACTAGCACTGTAGGCCCCAACCTCAAATGATGGTGTATAAATAGATTATATTTTCTAATATTTTCTTTTGTACTTAGTTGTGTCCAGAATGCCCAAGATACATTTCTGAGACCAACCAGTATTCCTTTACATGTGCTATCCTTTACATAGCATGTGATGAATTTGACTTTGAGACTTATTTTTATATTAAAATTTGACCCTTAGTATGAGGAGGATGTTTTAAGGGTTAAAATTCTGTAGAAATACCAGAATAATAACTGTAATTATAATCTGTTCAACACAGCACAGAATTTGTGTGGTTTCTTATATTAATTTCAGTAATAAACCAAAATATTTTCTGATAAATCTAGAGGAAAAAATAAAAGCAGTTAAATGCTACAATCAAATTAATATGACTTTTTTTACTGCTGACATTGCTTTTGATTTGTCACAGAATTAATTTCCCAGAATTGGAAACTCTCACTCTTTAGCTGAGAGTTACTCATATTTGGAATAAATTATGTTACCATATGTTTTGCTTTTTCTTAATGATTCCCTCATATTGCTATTTAAATTTTTTTTACAAGACCATTTAGTTCAAAGCTGATGTACAGCATTTGTGATTGGGTATTCAAATCTAAAATTATGGCATGAGAAATTATAAGATGAGTAGATTTTTAAAATAATTAATTATTTATTAACTTCCTCAATATTGGAGACATATTTTATCATTACATGTATGAACCTCATATAATCACCTGCCCCTTCTTTACACAAGTCTTTCAGTTTCAGACCCCATGGAATATTAATTCTGCTGGTTGTTAGGTAAATAGGTAGGAAACCAAGAATCAATATAAATTATTTTTTTCATTCAAAAATTCTGATTGTATTAAATCGTAATTGACAGTAATGGTAAAGCATTTAAACAGTGAGGAGGCTGGATACAGATCCACTGCCCAATAATCCCGTGAAATTTTACAGACTTGCAGATGAAATTCTACAGGTTTCAAATGCCCTACTTGTAATTTTAAAAATAAATACATGTTCTCACAATCTACTTCTTAATCTGCAGATGCAAAGACTGCTTTTCCAGGTTACATAGATCAAAGTAGATAGTTTAATGAAGTTCTCTCTAATAAAGAAGGTGTTTCCTCTGTAATTTAGATTCCCCTCAGCTTCTCAACCAGCCCTCCCAGGAACCTTGCAGAGTTGATAAATAGGAAAGAGAAAGGAAAGCAGAGGAGTATCAATTTTAGGTGATAACTACTGGGCAACTAGAGGCAGTGAAGTCTTAATTTAAGATCTTTCTCCTTACATTTGTGAGCAAGAACTTCCTGACTTAGAAGCAGCAGACTAACCCAACAATCTAATTTCTATGCATAGTGAATAGTATAGGATGAAACGGATAGGTAGTAAATAGGACCTGTTTACAGTCACACTGGTTAGAATTTTAGGAAATAAAATTCCCAAGTTTTTAATTGCTCATAGTGAAATAAAATATGTTTAGAATATGGGTGGATTACTTAGGTCTTCAGGACAGCTCAAGCATTTGCTTCAGGTACAGAAATGAATTTTTAAAGAAAGAGACAAAGACAGAATCCCAGCGGTGTCCTTTGATTGATGTGATTTAGAAATTTCTAATAAAATGATTGAGTAGCATACTCAATTTACATAGGAATAAATACTTTCTAGAGAATGGGAAAGCAAGGCTGTGAAAGATCATGGACATGTTTATTTTCTGTCAAGGACTAATATGCTTCCTAAAATACAACCTCTATTATAGTGAATAACACTTGTCAAGTCCAGATTTTTTTCCTCTGTAGTGGTGGGAACCAGATAATTCAGAGGAATATGCAAGAAAACTAATGGAAAGCATGGAGTAACTTTTCATAGAATAATATTCCTGGCTGCTTGAAGAGAATTACCAGCCAGAATAAAACGATACTTGAAATCTATATTCTCTTATCAAGGAGGAAAAGTCAGTTAGAACCTCATAGTCCTGTCTTTGTTACTTATATCCAAAACACTAAAATTGCTTTTGCTTTATGGTGCATTCTTTGATAGCTCCAACGCATGGATATTACTTTAGTCTGTCAAGATCAGGAAAGAGATGTTTCAGAGAGAAGAAGATAAAAGATTAATTAATTCAAGTGAAGAAAGATGTTTACGTTTATTTTTATTATATTAATAGTTTTATTTGACTGTTAGTTCACATTCCTAGGCAGTTTTGGTTTGTTGATCAGCTTTAAAAAAGACTGCACAATCTTTGGGTGAAGATAGAGATAACTTTTTAACTTTCCAAAAAACAGTACAAAAATATATTGCCTGCTATAACTGGCAAAGTATCAAGCTATGTCACCTCACCCTGCCCTGAATTAGATCCTTAGTTTACAAGTAGTCCCATTTATTTCTCTGAGAGTATTCCTGGACATGTGATAGTCTAATTAAAGTCATTCATCTGTTTTTAAGAATATCCAAATAAGGAAAGCCTGAAATGGTATTCAATGATTGCACACATCTTATATTAGAAAACAGATCCTGAAAAGAGTCTGTTGGCTGCATGATTCCTTCAGTTCTTCAACATACACTACGAAAGTTAAATCAAGCACTGTTAATGCGAGGACAGAGCCTTCCAATGCTTGCTCTGATACTTCCAAAATTAAGATGTCATTAAGAGTTCTGTATCTTTTTAATACCATTATAAGAAATGAGTGAAAGCAAGACCAAAATATATATATTGATATAAATTATGGCTGTTTATCAATGGGATTTCCAGTGCTATTACTAAGCCTTTGCAAAATGAGAATAAAAATAAAAAGGGTACTTTAATATTGCAGTGAAAGGCACAATAAGAATCCATGACAACAAATTTGACAGAAAAATGTGCAAAACTAAGGTCTCTATTCTTTCTTAACACAATCATGTTACTGATTAAGAGGACATTTTGGATCCCCCACTTCTAAATCCTCAAAATAAAACTAAGTTAATTTTGAAAGTTGTGTTTAAGTGACACAGAGTTATCTTCCAACCAGGAAAAACTAGATTATTTTTCATATTTAATTGCATCTGAATTATATATACTCTGAATTATAGAGGAGGTCACACTATATGAGTAAATTGTATTTAATGTATTAATTATTGACATTCTTATCAGAGACCTGTAGCAATATCTCTCCTAGCATGTTTTTCCTTTTCTAGCAACATGTCAATACTTACCAAGCTGGAGGCAGAGTTTTATGCATAGAGGTTGATCTCAGGACTTCTATTCTCCAGGCATTGTCTGGGATGAGAAATCCTTTGATGATGTCTGTGAGATATAAATGAATATTTAAACCTACTTCTATTTTCTTTTCCTGAATCACCACAGAGGATTTCAGATAAGGCTCTGCTGTGTGTAACAATGACCATTATCCAAGGCAATATTCCTGATGTTTGCAATGACAGTTGACTTTGGCTTATCTGACATATTCTTTCATTGCTATAGCTACTTTCCAGGAGATTTGGGTACACTTGGCAAGCATCATGCATTATAACTATCAGATCCCCTAGAAACAGTTGTGGAGGCACTGAGGACAGGCTGGCACTTCCTTATATGTGGTTGGAAAAAGCTACTTATTTCCTAATGGTTAGCATACCCCCAAATAGAGTACAGTTATAATGGTTCCTTTATTAAGACTGATTTATGTAAAAACTGATTTATGTAACAGTCAGCCATCCTTCTGAAGAGCTTAACTTCCAAAGGGATTGTGGAATACAAAGCCATTCTTTGGCTTTAAGGTTGCTACCAGCAACATGTAATAATAGACTGTAAGTCAGACAGAAAATAGAAAAAAAAATATTACAAACTCAAGCACATCTCTACTCTAGACAAAACTTTTTATTTTCATTTAAAAAAAAAATCAGAATATGGATCTTAACTAGTTTTACTGTTATTAATCCTAGTGACTTTAAAGCTATGAATCACATTATAATTGTAAAATCAGGACAGAATTCACTGTGAGGACTTATAAACCATAAAAACATACAATGATGTGTGTCCAAACAGACAGCATTCAAAATGTGCATTGATTTATTTTTGGGACTATGTGAACTGAATATCAATCACAAAGTTACCAGTGTTGTGGCAGTTGAAAGCCAGATAATTTTTTCCCCTTGTATGTACATTGGTATTTCAGATATTTCTTATTTCCTTTCTCAAGCAGCTGTATCACTCTTTTTTTTTCTCCTCTAAAAGATCCCAAAAATCTAGGAATAAAAGTCTTTTGTGAAACTTGCAGTTTACTCTTAAGTCTCATCAAGCTAGTGTATAACCACTCTCTGTATAAGGCTCCCCAATGTTCCCGTTCAGCATCAGTTAGATTACTTTTAGCACACAAAAAGGATTCAGTAGGAAAGCATTACATCAAAATTCATGGAGTGCTGTGTAGCCAAAGCCTTCTTTTATATAGATGACTTGGTTTTATCCCATTTATGTTCTCTACTAAAAGCATTAAGTAAAATCTTTTTATGCTACTGTTAGTTCACAAACTAGGGCCAAATAAGTTAGAGAAATGTTGACATAAGAGTGTGATAATCATGGTCAGGGTTACTTGTGCTATGCGCCAACAGGAAACAATTTACTCAGTATTTACAAAACTTGTTTGAAGATTAATAGTTTAGCATTAAGCATGTGATTTACTAACTGAGTTAACTCAACTTGTTCTTGAGTGATAAAATTAGATAGCAACTAGCTAAAGTTCTTGTCACATGACGATTTTAACTGTGTCCCAGTACAGTAATTAATTAAAAAAAAAAAAAGAAAAAGTAGTAAGCAGAGTGCCAGGATTCATAAATATTACATTATAATTTGGTCTGTTCATTTATTCTTTCTAAAACAAAAAACAAACAAACAAACAAACAAAAAAAAAAAAGCTCCAGGTCTGGGAAGAAAATATTATATTGCATTGCCCTTTGTTCTTAGTCTTTTCTTGGTTTTGGGCACTGATTCCTTCTTGCCAATGTTAATCCCCAATTGTTCCTACCTTAAAAGCTATTTGATTGAACTTCTTCCTCAATCACTCTCTAACAATGGGATTGATTCTATTCATTCATTCAAAGAAGATGAGAGAAGACATGAGGAGAAATAACAAATGTGTTTTTTTCTTGTATTTCAGAAAGACATAGCAAGTAATTTCGGATAATAAATGCAAAGCCTTTTGGGCAAAACATGTAAGAAAAATTTTCTATACTGTAATAAGTGTACTTGCAAAACATTTTCTACCTAAAATATAGAGTTGTCATTTCCATTTGACAGCTTCAGATATGAGCACTTTTCTAGAGGTAATTTGGAACAGGTAAGGAGGTCAAGAGAAATTATTACATTGAGATTCAGAGCAGCACTTTTGACAAATACAGTCTGAGCACCATGTTTCCATTAATTGCATGGAAAGCTTTATAACATATTTTTCTATTTCATAATATGTATATGACATTACGATAAGATATTAATATTGATATGAGCAAGAAGGAAAGAAAATGTGCTAAAGCTCCTCCAATAACCCTGCTTTGTTCTTGGTCAGCTAATATTACTAAAAAAAAATGTTCTGCAGTATCTTTGGTAATAGGGCAATCTAAAATAGGCTACTAGAAACTGGGTGGTAAGGATCCTCATTTTTTGTCTATTTCAAATCAGACAAGATGGTATTATGGACTAAACATTGGAGGCTGATTTACAAACTTTCAAGTCAAAGTAAATACTCTCAGCTGTAGAGGTCTTTAAAAATTTTTATGTGGTAGCCTTAGTAGTAACTATCCTAATAACCATTTACAGTGTTCTTCCCAGCTGCCAGAACTGAGCTTTTTTTTTTTTTTTTTAATAGGAATTGTAAAAACATGTTCATTTTTTTTTTATAATACTAAGGCCAGACATCTTTTAAATTTTTTTAAAAATGTTGGTAAACAAGGTCATAAATATAAAAATATGTCTGTATTCCTCTTGTGGGAATGTTTAAAATTTGGTTTGTAATTGATCTAAAAGAAACGGAAAGGGAAGGAGAGAAAAGCAGGAAAGAATAAAGTTTTTTCTCTTTTAGAGTTATGGCATTTTCTTTATCTCCTCATATAGGTGATTGTGACTGTGCTGCAAAAGCTCAATTAGACATGAACTGTGGTCCTTTGGGGTACTGTACTGATGTAAAACTCGGATTAATTTCTCTCTCACATAAATCTATTTCACTTTAGAATTTAATATGGATGAAGTAGCTTTTAAAAAGTCTTCCAACTGGAGAAACATAGTAAGATTCTGACAACTTTACTAGCAAGCGTCACTTTGCAAATATATGTGTTTAGAGTTTGATTTTCTTTCTCTGATCTTCTAGAACCACAATATAGTTGAGTATTCTAGATGATGTTTGGGGTCAGATCCATAATGGCATAAGACATGAATGACTCTTTTATTGATATCAGGAGCAGCTGGAATTACCAATCAAGTAATACTCAAGTAATACTTAGTGAAATACTGTCCCTGTAATGACTGACATTTGTAAAACAACTGAAAGAAGGTAGATGTCAAAATTTTAGAATTTACATCTATTAATTTATTTATGGATTGAACTCTCATGGAGAAAGGTAAGAGTAAGACAGAAATTAATTTAGCAGGGGTAGAGGAGGAGTAGTATTGCTGCAAACAGAAACTGGATATGGCTTTGTCTCACCTAGTTTTCCATGTAGAAGTTGAGACTTCTAATTTGAAATTCCAGGGTTTCTGTTGGATACTGAGAAGTTCCATAAGGACAACTTAAAATTCATAGGCAATCAGTGCTCAAAATGAGGCCAGTGCTCAAAATGAGGCAATTTTTTTTTTATTTAGTTCTAAAATATTTTTATTTGCTTTAGTATTTAGTAGTAGTAAATATTGCTGCAATATTCTTTTGTTATCTAACGGTTTCAATAGATCATACTATGATCTTTCAGCACAATCTATTATTCTTACTGCAGTAATTTTTTTTAAAGATTAAAAAAACTATTTTGTAGAATTCACAACTAAAAAGGCTCAGATTAGCATTCCAGTTACACAAATGAAAATATGTAAAGATACATGTGACTTCTTGAATAAAACCAGTGAAATAGTGCAGAAATATAAATAATACTATTTAAACTTTATTTTCTTAAAATTATAACCTTTCCCTCAAACTACCTTATATCTTAACATTTTTTCAGGAAGAAAAAAAAAAGGGTTTAGAAATCAAAACCTTATCAGATCTGATTCTGGAAGCTACTCCCTGCCATGAGTTAGCTTATTGAATCCAGTTGTACTAGTTTCAAATCTGGGGAAAGAAAGGTACTATTGAGCAAACACATTGACTATGACTGCGATGTTGTGCAATTCACAAGCAAAATATATGTGCAGAGTGACATTGTGATTTTCACTTTCCTTTTAAATATTTCAGCCTTAACTCTTAAACCTTACATTTGAAAAACCCAATGAAATTGGGGCATTGTATGATAGTATAGGGTACAGGGAACTCTCTGTTTTCTAAAATATAATGCTGTGTCTAGGCTAAAAACACCAAAACTGTTCCTTTGGGGCAACAAGTGTTAAAACAACAACTATGTTAATGGCTGAAAATGTACCAGTACTTATCTTTCTTTGCTGTTACACTGATTACGGAGCCAGGCTTGTATTTTTTTTCCACATCCCTATAGACACAACTATTGTGTTCTTAGCCTTGGCAAAAGTCTGAGCATTTATTACTTTAAATAGTTCTATTTGTAAAAGATCTAGTAAAATTAAAGGAGTTTCTTTTTCGGTCAAGCAGGGCTGGCTACACTGGGCTAAGTGTTTATTATCACCTCCTTTCACCCATGCCAATTAGCACCTACCAGTGAACACAAAGACAGACGGTCTTTGCCAGGGAGGGCTTTCTGTCAAGAATTTCCTAAGTACAGGTAAGGGGCAGGGGGTGTGGGTGTTTGTGGGGGGGTGGGATGTAGGGAAGAGAAGTTGTATAAAACCTGCTTTGTGTCTTTACAGAAAGGGACCCAGCAAGAAATTTTATTATGTTATCACAGCTAGTTCTAAAATAAGAATTCTATTTAAACAGAATAAGTGTTCCATTCTTCATTTTATTTTTGAAACTTTGTACGAGTCCAAATGGATTTAGCTCAGCCACCTTGGAAAACAAGGAGATTCATAGCATTGTTTGTGATTCTGTGATTCTGTGTTTCTAACTGCTTTCTAAGTATAAGCAGTCCAGAAAAAAAACCAAAACAACAACACACCAAAAAAACCCACAAAATCACAACAAAACCCTATTATTTGTAGACTTATAAATCAAACTATTAATCCTGCAAAAATCTTCACATATCTTTGTACTGCAAGGAAAACCCTGACCCACTCATGCCAGTGAACTTTTCTGCAATATTTAGTTGCTATTAATGATAATGGTCTATGGGAAAAAAAGTGAATTATCCTAAACAGAAGTTCAATATTGTATTATTACACAAATTGTGAGAGATCCTTTGAGTGAGATGTAAGAGTAATAAAGATAGATTTCGGTGGCACAGAGCATAATTCTTGGATCTTGACTAAGTTTCATTTAGCTAATTGCACCTATATCTCTATTTCTTACACAGTTATGAGGATTCCTTATTATTCTTCTACCTTCTGTGTAATATTGATGTATGTTCACAAGGCTGTTCTATTCTTTCTCATGCCATAGTTGAATTTCAATAATGGATATAGTGATAAAATTGGAGTGCTCTTGGGTCTTTGGATAAGAGCTGCTATATGAAAGACTGTCAGTTAAATAAAACACTGCTCACTGTGCTCTCCAGCTCAGCATTTTTTCTTCACTATCTTGTCTTGATACTTTTGCCCTATGCACAGGCACAAATAGTTGGTCAGAAAACAGTTGTATGCATTAGAAATTAAATCCTTGTCAGGTGGTGGAGGTTGATGGGGTACAAAATAAAGACCACATAGATAGAAAGGAATTAGTATGTATCATGTGTATTATTTTAATGCATTCCTTCTATATTGCAATTTAGAAACCCCTCATTATAAGAGAGTCAATGTTGCAAAGAAACTGATAGAGGAGAAGGAATGTTAATTACTATTTGTATTTGATAAGTCATCTATGAGAAATGCAAATATTTAGAGGAACCTAAATTATGTGCTGATTGTTAAGAGGGTATAGGCTTTTAGTGTTTGCATTTGAGTGCAGTTTTTTCCACAGTGCCACCAAATAAATATTTAGAGTTAAAATAGTAGAACATTATTTTTAGAATATAACTTCTTTATAACATAAAGCTCAGTTAGAAGCAAGATCTAAAAGATGTCTCCGAAGCATGGACCCTTTCTTTTAAGACTGACCTTCATTGGGACTTCCTCTAAACATTGAAATCCCTACTGAGATTAGAGCATAAATTCCAAAAATGAAAATGTTGTTCTCAGATATTTCACTCAGGATGGTATGGGAGGGTGGATGCTAATACCAGGACTGTGGTAATGTCATTAGGTAGTTAGTAGCTATTTTGATCTTGGTATTTCTCACTGCAACTCCTTAATTATATTTATGTATTTACATGGGGTGACATGTACACAGCGAGTTCACAAAATATTTTTCCCCTGAGTAAATAATTTCAGGTTCTTGTTAGGTGAGAGATTATGCATAAACATCCCTTGTAAAATGGTAGCTTGAGCTGTGTGCTGGGGTTTTTTTTAAGAACTGACACACAAGTACTTCTGGAAACACAAGGCATGCTCTGATATTTAACATTTTATTCCTATTTCTAGGGTGAAAGATAGAAATTCCCTAGTTTAGTTTATTTTGTATTAATTATATTTATTTTATGTCTTTTTTACCCCGTTCATTATTTTAAAGACATCTTAGAGAGCTTCTGGTCCTTCAGTGAAATATTCCAGTCTTGGAAATTTGACCTTTTATGTGTACGTTGTAGAAAAGTAGTAGATTCATAGCTTTCAAGGCCAATAGGGATCATTCGATCATCAAACTTGACCTCCTGTATAACACAGGCAAAGGAATTTCCACTCTATTGAGTCCAGTAATTTGTCTGTAAGCCATCTAGTAACAGGATGTTATATTTTAAGAATAGTTTAAAACTGTACAGGTCTCATTTTATTTTTTTTACCAATGGTTTCAGTTTATCATTCAAATAATATTTATGACAGAGAATATCTGTATGAAAATTGCCAGTACTTTATATATATCTTTGGCTAAGTCTTAGTTTAGTTTATTAATTCACTGGTGAAGCATATGCTGCTTTGCATTTCAGTGGTTACAAATCCGAGTCTTGAAATTCTCCAAATCAGAGTCTGTGCTACCATTAGACTAAATCATTTCATCTCACTCAGAGGCATCCACTTGCACCCACATAAATTATCAAGTTTAAATTCAAGGCTTACTTATTCGTTGTGAACACTGCATAATTCCTTACAGATTAGTCTTTCACATTCTTATACAGTATGGAAAAATGGAAAGGCAATATTAAATTGCCAGTTCACATCTATTTACATTGTATATAACAGCCTTTAGCTCAGCTTTATTCATCTATGAGTTTTCAGATGCTTATGAGTTGATGAGAAAAATTACATTATGCAACAGCTGAGAGGCATGCTGTGGAAACAGGCTCAGCATAAAATACTAGCCAGGAGAACCACATTCAACTTAAAACATTTTTTTAAAAGCATGACTGCACACCAAGTGTTCTACTGAGTTACAGTGCAAAATGGCTTCTCTGAGAAGAACAGGAGTAATGGCTCTCACAGAGGTTTCAGGCTAAATCAAACTCTACTCAACCATCTTAACCAGTAACAAATGTGAGGGAAGAGTGCAATTCCCCATCCATAGCTACTGTTTCACTGGAATGAGTAACAGAAACAGGCAAAATGACCTGGCTATAATTCAATGATCAGCCCACAAGTGGGAGAGAATTCTGCAATATGCAGATTACAAACAAGGGAACAAGAAAATATAGTTATGAAACTCAGCAGGGTAATACTGAAAGTTATAAAACAGGGAAATTACTAGACAAATAGTTCTGTACTTCTTTTTCACTTCACAGGGTGTCTTTTCAAATTATAATTAGAAAAATAAAGTTGAGTGGGGAGAAGAATTAGGATGGCCAGCAAGAAATCCATATTTGAGTGAATTCCACTTTTCCTTGTAAATTTATTTTCCTAGTGCCAAAGGTTTACCAGGTATCCAAAGCAGAAGATTAGTGCTTGAAGTTAATTTCTGAGCCACACAGAAAGTCTAGAGATGCATATAAAGAACACTATAATGAAAGGCTACTGAAATAGAGGGGAGACTCTTATGCATTGCTTATGTTTTAAAATAGCAGAAAAGATAAACAAGATACTGAAAATGAATAAGGAAGGATTCAAGAAGTCTTTAAAAAACCCAATAACTTCTGGAATGTGTATGTAGGGTCAGAACAAAGTATTTCTTCTAAAAATACATCCAGAAAACACAAGTTTGAGTAATAGCTATGCTATTAATATCTAGTGAATGGTAAATATTAAATGTTTAGCTGTTTTCTTCTTGGGATCTATGGTATTCCAGACTTCAGTGAGAAATTTCCATGAATTATTAAATGTTGTTACCCTGTTTGCTTTAGTGCTGTCCTGCTGGGGGTGCTACACTGGATGATCTCAAATCACAATGTATATGTGTTTATTGTAACCATTATGTTATATATACCATTATATTTCATTATAGTTGAAAGGGTCACTGACAGAGGTAACTGGCTAGCAAGAAATGTTCTAACAATCAGCTTGCCACACTCAAATTTGTTTCAGAATCTGTGGGAGATAGTATATTACTTTGGCCTCTGAATTTTAATATGTGGCTTCTTGTACACAAGAAAAAGATAAGCACATTTCCATGCCTAAGCAGAGAAGCGTAGAATAACAATTCTTACTGGGCATTGCCAAGCAACTCAAGGTATAGAATCTGAAGCCTAGACTCTCATCTCCATCCATCTTAAGTTTTAATACAGGATTTAAGTTTTAATTAAGGCTTTAATACACAAGGGTTTGAGGTATAATCCCTTTTCATGCTTCTCTGTGCACTGTAAATGTTCAAGGGGAAAGAGATGATTAAGAACTATGATAAAGTTACATAGAACTTTCGAAGTTTTAATGCTGCAAGACACAAGGTCAAACAAGAAGATCAGGCACTATGACAATCAGCAGAACGCAAAGGGGTAATTAACATGGAGAATGGATCATCTGAGGTGGCACCAGAAGCCACAGCTGTGATAATTCAAAAAGTGTTAGACAAGCACTTTGAAGCAATGAAAATGTAAGCAAGGTATTGCTGGGACTGATTGCACTGGGCTACATGGCCTCCTTCTGTCCTGAAGCATTATTGTAAAGAGTTGTAGTTCAGTGCTGAAATAAAAAAAGATTAGCAATGCTGTGATGTTAACACCATAGACTTTAGACCTAGAAAATATATACTAAGCAGACAGGTGAGCATTTTTTTTTTGTATTATTTGAAAGAATACATGTGAGAAAGTGGCCTGAGCACAGTCCAGGAAACCAGGACTCTTCAAGGATAATCCTGTCTCTACCAGAAAATCTTGTTTAAAAGGGAAGTTTGTTTGTTTTGTTTTGGTTTTTTTTTTACCCACTTTCTTCTGTAGAAAAATAGTAATAATAATAATAAAATTTCATCTCAAAGAGGAAGAAATTAGCAATGAATGTTGAATACTTTGAAAATATGAAGTTGCTAATGGGAGAGACTTCACAGGACATCTTACTTTCTCAGGAAGCTGAATAGTGGTTTGAACCGAGACTCAGGACATACCATTTGTTGAGGTGCAAAGCTCAGCTCAGGTCTGGGTTCTTTGTGTGGTGTGACATTGCCTGTATGGCCTGGGGCTTATGGACAACTCAAGGCTGAGCCATCTACACGGCTCCCCATATGTTGTCTCTGCATAGATAGGGCCATAGACAGGAAAACCAAGGCTGAGTCAACTGCACAACTCCATCTGAGTTGTCTGCATGCACCAGATGATACTGAAACTTTCTTATGAACTCTGAGCCAGAAAATCCATACAGCAACCTGCTGTAGGTGATCCTGCTTTGGCAGGGGGTTGGAAGTCTCTTCCAATCCCTACCATTCTCTGATTCTGTGAATAACTGCTTTAGTTCCTTGATCGAACTATCTGGTAATTCCTGGAAAAGTAGGAGTTCTTTGAGGATTAACTAGACTTCTATTGTTGGTATAGGTAAGAACTCACAGGATGGCTTTCTTTGGTCCCCCTGACTCTGTACTATTTTGAGAGCCACATGCTGGGGTGTGGTTTCCCAATACTTGTTCTTCAAGATATAAAGTTAAGATGCTGCACTATTCACTAAGGGTTTTTTTTTTGCAACTGCTCCAGCAAATTGTATTTGTACCACAAAGACAGAAATGTTGAACTAAAAGGGGGCTTTGCTGAAAAAAATTGAGGTAGATTTTTTGAACAGAAGATGCCTGAGGCCTTGTCTTCACAAGTTTTAGTGAGTAAAGCTAATATAGAGTCTACTTATAACCTATATAAACTATAACCTACTTATAACTATATAACCTACTTATAGACCTCAACTGTTCACATGGGGAGTTGATGTGAGATAATCAGTGTTTCATAAGATCTCATCCTACATTACTGAACACTAACTTCCCCTTTTAGACAAGACTGGAAAGTTGGAGAGTTACTTGTAAAAAGGGTTTCGAAAATGCTGTTCCATCTGACATTCTTGTGAAAAGTAAATATAACCTGCTATACAATTAACAGTGACTTGTTCTTGGCAATTCCTTAAAAAAAAAATTAAATACTAACAAGACATTGGGTAATGGTATCTTGTCTGCAGACATTTCTATTTTTACATGTTGCTAAGCATAGTTTGATTCTTGGCTTTGTAATTAAAAAGAAGGTGGCATTTTGAGTTCATTTTTTCATGGAATTAGCAGGCATTGCAGGCAGCTAGTAAAACAAGGAAAAAGTTAACTTACATTTTCTTTATAACTCTATATTACTTTGATCTCATATAAGCCAGATTTCTGCACCCAGATACAACCACAAAGTCAACAGAGCTCTGTAATCTTATGTAAGCTCTATAAGCTTATGGAATCACCATAAAAATGGTCAGAGAGCTGGTACACGTCTTCGGTGGAGAAAAGCTGAGAGAATTGGGGTGTTTAGCTTTGGAAGAGAACCTTATTGCCACCTTTCAATACTTAAAGGGAGCTTTTAAGAATGTCAGAGAGGCCTTTACCAATGCCTGTAGTGACAGAACAAAGGGCAATAATTTTAAACCTAAGTATAGATTTAGATTGGAAAGAAAAAATAATATTTTTTTACAATGAGAGTGGTGAAGTCCTAGAACTCAGGGAGAGGTTGTGGATGCCCCATCCCTGGAAGGCTTCAAGGTCAGATTGGAGGGGGTTTTGAATAACCTGATTTAGTTAAAGATATCCCTGATCGTGGCAGGTGTTAGACTAAATGGTCTTTAAAGGTGCCTTGCAACTCAGAGCAACCTATGATTCTGTGATTCTATGCTTTTATGATTCTATGAGTTTCCAAAGGGCATGATGAAATCCAGGTATGCAACATTTTTCACTCTGACTAGGGCACCTCATCTGTAACTCAAAATATCTAGGTCAGATTTTGACACTGAGAAGTTAAATAGAATTTCTGTTGGATTTCTTTGTTCTAAAACTTCTCTATAAAAAAAACCAAACAACAACAACAACAACAACAAACAAACAAGAAATAGGTATTCTGGGTTTTGGTTCTGTTGCTGTTTTGTTTGTTTTAATGGAAAGAAAATTTTCCTTATAAATCCTCGAGTATTCACTATATTACAAGTATTTTTCATATATCTCACATAAAGCTGTATCAGAGTCACAGATTGCAAGAATAAAAATAATGTAGGAAATAAAAATACCTAAATCAAATTAATATCCAAACTTAGTGGATTACTCATTTGCCTTATACATACTGCTTTATTACCTTTTCCATAGCTTATGACAGATATATGAAATATAGAATTTGTAACCTACTACAATACCTTTACTAAAAGCTATAGGAAGCAGTGGATTTTAACTTACTCTAATCGATTTCCATATATGCAACACAAAGCAAAAAGTTAACAAATTAAACAAATGAGAAAGTAAAAGACATGTACAAGATATCCAAGGCATAAGACAGTTGGGACCTTTGTTTTAAATCATCTGTGTTTAGGTAAAATCAACAGTCCATTGGCTGTACAAGGCTTTGCTTTCATCACCTGTTAGAGCAACAGGGAAATGCATCTGCTTAATATACTTTACCATCAATACATTCAAAGGGTTTGTTATAAATTGTTTGTTGTATGCAACCAGAATTTGTCTCCATTCGTTTATTTTTCATTGTTACTAAGTACATTGTACTTCATTTTAACAGAAGAAAAAATCCACAATTTTAAATTATTTTTTTTTTGGCATTGCAAATCATTATTTAGCTGACAGTGATCAAAGCCTGAAAATTGGCCTGTTCTAAAATACAGCATGAGTCACTGGCCCATGTTGATGTTCGAGAAGGCATCTTAGCCTCTCTGTTCTCATACAGAGGAATGAATTGTTTTGCTGACACTGAAAGTGAACTACACTCAACACACACAATCTCTTACAGTGCACTAGGGACCATGTTTGTTCTCAAAACAAATATCAAATACTTTCCGTAGGATTTGTCACTGCATAGGAAGTTTGGACACTTGTATAACTCACAGGGAGTATAGAATATGTTCCATGAATACTGAACTTGCCAAACCACGTGCACTTTCCTGCCAAGGCAATGTGAAATGCAGAGGCCCATTGCTTTCTTCTAATTCACACAAACCCTGTTCAAATGGCATGACAACATGCAGAGTGTAACTACTGCTGTTCAGGTTTGGTCACTTACTGCAGCAAAAAACACAGTGTAGAAAGTTATGATAAATGAACCATTCCCATACCTTATACTGAAATTATTCTCTGTACTGCTTATCCCAGATCCAGCTGGTTGTACTCCAGATCTAGCTATGGGATTTCTACCAAGTCATGGCTCCGAGTTCAGGCTCAGATTCTCAACACTGAACATCAGCTACATGCTGGGTCGCCCTCTGGCTGTGGTTTGGAAGGAGCCAATATATTTTGAAGGATAAGAAATTTCTGTGTTTATAGGACAACTATTCATAATCAGACTCTAACAGAAGCAGAATTAATAGTATTTTCCAATTTATTTTTTGACTCTACAAGATAGAGATATCTTAAGAAATTATTTTTTGATACTTTCTCAGCATTTAATTAGACATCCTGCTTTGGTATAAAAACCAGATGAAATTAATACACATTTTTCTAGGACAATTAAAAAATCAAAAGCCACTTCTCTAAAACCAGATCAGACATGTAAAGCTTTGGTGAGTAATGAATTTCCAGTTTAAAAATATTGAAAATTTATTTAAATGGAGTAAAAACATTCTTTTAACATAAAAATAAAATTCTTATCCAGAATCAAGGTGTTGAGCTTCGGATGTGAATGGAAATGAATTACAGTTAAACCATTTAGAATTTTTCAGAACTCAGTAAGGAAATACATATTAAAAATGTTTTCATTTTCATTTGGTGAAATACTAATAACAGCTTTTTTTCACTAAAGCAGTTTTAGCTCAAAGAAATACTATCTATTTTCTCAGACACTGATGTATTTAGATACTGTTTTGTACTATATTTTATATTAGAGACTGTATTCTAGAAATATCTATCTAACATACAGTAAAAGAAACTAGGGGTCATTTGAAAAAGGACAACTTCCCAGTAGGAGTTCTTATAAATCTCTTGAGTAATGAGATGTATATTGTCTTGCCTGATACTAATAAGACATAATGAGTAGAATTTCTGAAAGAGCTATTGTAGTCTATCTGCCAAGTGGAAAACTCTACACCCAAAGCACTAATTAGACTGTTATCATAACTTACACAAATTGTGAATCCAAATTGAAGGAATCCTCTGGGACTAGTAGACTGCTCCTGGACCCTTGTCCACATAAATTTAACCCTAATGACTAAGCTAACAGAACTAATTTGCTGAAGTTCAGGTGTATGTCACATGAAATTCTAACTTTAGAAGTTACCTGCAAAAGCAAGAGTGAAATGGTGGGAGGGAAATTCTGTTCATTGCAACTGGGATCAATTATCTGGCTTTGTCCTTGCCAAATCAGTACGATATGCATTTACATGTGAAATGTATTTTCCCATAATGATTTGCAATCAAATTAATTAAAATGAAACTTCCTTAAGCAATTTTATGTTGAACAAAGTAGTAGATGTACTTAAGAATATATGTATCTCTTCATACATATTTACAAATATATATATATATACATGGGTATATACATGCATAAAACGAGCTAATTGCACTTCTAGGAGAAATATATGTGTACATACACACGTACACACAGAAAGACAGACAAAAGAGAAAAGTGATTGAGCACAGACTTCAGATGAAAGACTTTGAAAAGTATTGATAGGATTCCAAGTTAACTGTACTTTGAAGTAGACCTAGCTAGACCTTTCCCTTATAACGAGCTCCCTGAAGAAGACCACAAGGCTTTTAAAATCAATAAAAGTTACATTTTTATAAGAAAGAAAACTAGAATTTGAGAATTCTTTTAATACAGAGGAATGCTTTAGAACTCTTTTTATCCAGGGAGTACAGAGAATAAATAAGAAATATTTATGCACCATTCCCTTTCACCATGCATCCTTGCATTGGGAAAGGAGAATGTTGTAATTAACTCTGATTTTCAAAATGCAATAAACTTTATATACACTCTAATTCCTAAAGAGTTTCTCATTTTTATTTATCTAAACCACAGCTGATCAGTCCTTTGTTTTCACAGCACCTTCATAATCTCTGAGTCACATATCCCTCCCTGACATTTACAGTAAGTTTCCTGTCACCCACCGGAGGTCTCTTTTTGCTCACTGGTGATTCCATCTTACCTAATCTTCTATGACCAATGTATGACCAAGAACAAATATGATACAAGTCTCACCCATCCTAAAGACTAAAATATATAAAAGATTGAGATTTGGAAGATAGTTTTTGAGAAAGAGAGGAAAGGTTTAAAATCAGTTAAAAGTTCTGAAGTACAACCAAACAAGTACTGAAATAAATAATCCAGAAGATTATATTCTATTTTATACACCATCAAATCTTATTCCAGACAGTTTTTTGAAGACAGTTATTTCTGTTTATTGTAAATGTTATAATATGGTGAATAGTGTGCACCATAAACCTTTTGTAGTCAGTGATTTGTCTGTGTTGGCTCTTCTTTATTCCTCATGAGAAACTGCTACTTCTCTAACATGCACTTCCAGAGCTTACTTCAGCAGAAAACTGGAACCAAGAGTCATGGACATGGACATTATTTTTAAGCAACCAAAAAGACCAGACTGCAAGGTTTTACCAAGTTGCACTGAGACATTTGTAAGGAAATAATAAATTATGAACTTTCATCAAAGTTGGTTTATATTTTTTAAAACACTGTGTTTTGTTTTATTTCTGAAACATAAAAGCTATGTATATACTACTGACAAGGTGCTACAGAAATTAACAACTGACAACATCTTTCTCCTGAGCACAAACAATTGTTAGTGTGTTGGAAGAAAAATTGTAGTTGATTATGCTGGTGTGCTGACTGAGCATTAATGATCTCAATTTCCCTTCCCAGTGTCAAATTCTATTCTGACAATTTATGTAAAAAAACCCCACAAAACAAAAACCTTTACTCCCCACAAATAAAAAAAAAACCAAAACCAAACACAAGGAATGTGGGAGCAATGATTTTAAAATTGCAGTGACTACATTAAAACCGAGCAGTGGCTGCAGATGCATTGATAGAATTTTTCACTTGTGCTCAAGCTATATTATTAGGTGTAATCATAATCACAAAAGCTAAAGAATTGTTGTTTAGAATAACAACATGTTAATAATAACCTATAGTGATGGAGATCTGGCTAGCCTCCAAAAGTTCAATTATACTTTAACTGAATAAATATTCTGAATGTTAGTTGCTTATCTGAATATCCAAGTTTCTTAATTGTACAAATGGCAGCTGAAAATGTAGTTCTTTCAATACATTTGATATATTTTCTTTTTTTCCCCTGTCAGGCCATCTATATTTAGGATTAGGAATAAGTGATTTACCTTTCTTGTCATGTCTAGGATTGACAAAATATGAAAGTGGTATTGATTTTGTCTTCACTTTAGACATGGGATTAAGGTTCAAGAAGTGTAGGTTCAGTGTTTGGCACAGAAAGTCAATCTAGGTCTCAAGTCCCAGACACGTGGAAAGTCACGGTGCCATATGAGTTACCCAATATAGCTGATCTGCAACAAGGTTTATCTTCAATCTCTTAGCCTGTGACAAGTGCGAAGTGATTTACATTTCTTTGGTCCTCAACAAAATATGTGATGAAAGAGGAAAAGGATTATTTGAATTACTTCACATTTGCCACAAACCAAAAGAACACAAAAGGACAGTTACAGCATGTTGGTTGCTCATCAGTAACTTGTTATCTCTGTGGGAACTTGTCCATGTGTCTGAGCCGGTAACTTTCTACCTCTTGAAATGTGATAACAGTGCTTCTCTGTCCCTTTCATCTTAGATGGCTGTAAATTCATTAGGCCTAAGGGGGTCTCATATTTAGTGACTTTTTTGTTGAAACTATTTCTCCTATATGAATAAAGGAAGCTCAATACTTACTTCTCTTGGCTCACTCACAGATAAAAACACAGGATTGTTGCCAGCTAAAGATGTTTCCATTTGCAAATATTATCATGTGATACATCACATACTGAACATGGGATACACCATCTGCAGCATACAAATTTCACAGCTTGACCATTCAATATTATCAAATTTTATTTAAAGCTCTAACTTCCTCAGAGTGACCCCAAAGGGAAATTAAAGCACACTAATGGAAATTTTCTTCCCTGAAGTTATGTAGCAGCCCAAAGTTAGAGTAGGAACTAGGTAAAATTTTCACCCCAGCATTCTGCGTAGCAGATATTGCTGCCCTACTGTGTTAACATACCTGTATCTTAAGTATGTGCAAACTTTGTGAGAGGAATCTATTTGTTTTCTGAATACTTAAATTAAAAAAAATAAAATTGCTATTTATAATAACAAAGTCAACTAACTTGCTTTTTGACTTATGAAGTACATCAAGAGCACATTGGAAATGTGTATTTTCCTTGCATAAAGTAGTCTATGCTATTTTTGTAAGCCTAAATTGGTAATAAACCACTCAGAATGGAACAAGATTTTCAGATTGAAGTCAGTCAAAGGAAAATGGCAGGAGGACAAAAGACAACTCATAAGCAGAGTCCTTCAGAAGCGGCCTCTTATGCCAGTCCAAAATGTCAAATGAGACTAGGCAGGAAGCTTGGCACATACCATGTGCTGTTCTTGAAAAAATACGTTCCTGGCCTTGGCATCAAAATCGCACAGCAGGAAATCTCACATTGTGTGTGGCCAGAGATTCCTGGCTGCAAGATTGGTGCGTTTTGGGAAGTCAGGTGAAAGGGAAACATGGATACTGGAAACCTGTCAGAGTAATTTCAGCACAGAAGAAAGCAGAGATATGCAGGATGACCTGAGAACAGATCTGTTTCACAGCTACTTTAGAAAGTGTACTTACAAAGCAGAAATGCATTTCACATATTTTCTCATTCAGGGGTAGTTTATCACTTATTGTTATTACAAACACCCAGTAATATCCATCATGAAACTTTGCATTTAGTTGTTTACAGTTTTGACAAAACTACTATTTTAGGGTGAAATTCCAGAAGTTAGCTGTAGGTTGTACCTTTGATCTGAAGGTTTCAGTCACACTAAAATGTCCAAATTAATGAAACAAAAAAAGAAAAACTGTAACAGGTTGAGAGTAGGTCTGAGAATAACACAATGTGACTTAAGCATTCAAAATGTCAGTAAAAAAAAAATAAAATAAGAGACAGCTGCAGGGACAAAGCCACCACACTTACACAGAGGAGAAATCTGACTGAAACACAAAGATGTGAGGGGCTCTCTGGTGAGAATAAATAATTGGGAGAAGAAAAAGTAGAATTAACAGGACCTGAGAGGTGCTACTTGAATCTTGAAGGAGTTAAGATTTGAGAGGAAATGAGGAGCTCTGTATTTGTGCTTCATCATCTTCTGCAGTGATACCCAGGGGCAAAATATATGAGTATGTATTTATCTCATACACATAAAGAATATCAACCTGTGATTATAAACAGTTAATAGGCAGTTACCTGTGCTGGTAGACATGTCTGAACAATGAATCTACAGTTCAAACTTAGTAATAACATAATAGATTTGCTACTTCAATCTGTCTGGTTTTTGAAATGTTAATACTACACATCCAAAAATCTCTGTGTAGTATGAACTATCAAAATTAGAAAAATAAGAGACATTCTTTTTCGTTTGATATATGATGTATGAAATATGATGTCACCTTTAAATATATGACTAATTTTGCTTCTGCCAAAGGGCATATATGCATAAGAATGTTATTTATCTTTACACAAGTAACTCCTTAATTGTCAGGCTATTTTAATAATCTCATTTTAACACAGACTTCAGCATGTAGCAGACATACAGTGCAGAAATGACCATTATATTAATCTCTTGATCTATTATGAATTTATTTTTATTTACTGGTTCTCATTGGATAATGCTGCTTGATGAAAAGTATGGAAAGCCATAGTTAGTAGATGAGTGGCTATATGATTTCACCTGAAGTGCAAAGCAGATGTGGGTTTTTTCAGATGGTACTTAACACTGAAAATAATACGGTGTTAATAAGGTGCTGTCTGTTGCCTCTAGGTCTGGTGGTGAACTATCCTACCCTTCCTTACACCTGGTAGAGTTCAGAAAACACGTTACCTTTTTACTTTTCCCAGGGCTCTATTTTAAACGTGATGCAAAGATAATGCATAAAGCATGTAAATGCTTGAGGGTGAGATAAATCCCACAGAACTTTCATCATTATTGCCCAGGGTCCCCCAGCACTGATATGTGAGGGAGAATTTACCACTGGACTGAAATGGCTCATTTCTCTCAGACTCCTGTTTCAGAAGGGGACAATTCAGACTTGGAATGGCTCAATGATCAATCCCACTGAAAGGATAAACCTTGGAGAATGTAAGTGCTGTGTTACACTATTTTACAGGTTCAGGGCTTATATACTCTGCTGGTGGAAAACAATGCTAATCCTTTCATGGTGAGGTACTTTACTTTTAACACACTTAGCCTTATGTTCATCATGAGCATACACCAAGTGAAGGATCAGTAACTCTACTTTGTGATAGAAACTAATTCATTAAACTTTAACATTTGTTTGAGCTGAAATCCCATGCAAAGTCTGCCACATAGATATAGTCAAAGTGCTAAAGGCTTATAAATCTTCTAAAATAATCATAATAAATGTCCTTTTGAAAATTTGCTTTTAAGTTGATTTTATCATTCAACCAAAAGACTTCTCTGTAATAATAATTCTCATATCAGAATCTTCCCAAGTCTGTTCTTTGCAGTGTCCTTCTCATCATGAAATGTTGTCTACCAAATATCACCAAAGGGATTCTTAATACTCTTATTTAAATATGTATTTTTATGCATAATTTCCCAGATGAGAATACTTCATCATTGAAGATGGGAGAAAACACACAGACACTGAAAACCTTTCTTCTCAAAAACTGTTCATTTTTACAGAGAAACTAAAACTTTCTAACCTCTACAATTATAGTGTGGATCTCAACACTTTTTTTTTTTTTTCTTCTGTCAAATCCTGCATAATTTTGGCTCTTGATTAATTTTTCACAACTTTTGTTGGAACTCTTTGACTAACAGCATTTTTAATTTATTCTATGTTTCTGCACACCTCTCTGCAGCTTTCTAACTAAGCCTGGGCAAGCCAACAGTTTAAACAGTTTCACCAGAAAAGATAATTAGGAATGATGTTCTTGCCAGCTCTCAAGGGGAAATATTAAGGAAAAGAAGATAGAATATAACCATAAATATTTTCTCTTGTTGAAAAAATTCCACAAAAGGCACCTGCACAATAATTCATCCTTTTCCAAATTTCAGATCTTTGAATTAAAGATTTTGACATGCTCATTGACAATTGGAAACAAGGGCATTTCTTCCTCACTTAGATAAAAACTTATCTCGGTCTTATTGAAAGTGAGAAGTACTCAGACCAGAAGAAGGTCCTTGGTTCATTCCAAATCTGTGTACTGTTATATATTGGAAAATCATGTTAACTAAAATTTTATCTGCTTAATCACTATCTAAGGTTATTACTTGCTTGACTTGTAACTTATATTTGATAATGTGTGTATGTATCATTTATTTTCACTGGTTTGGTGTTTTTTTGTACATTCACCTTGTTTTCAAAATTATCTTTAGCTTTCCTAACCCTTTCCACTAGTGGTGGTTTTACTATCTTTCTCTTTTTTTTTTTTTTTTTTTTTTTTTTTTTTTTTTTTTTTTCAAATCTTGTTTGGCTGCTATGTTTTATTCCTGTGTCTTTTTTCTCTTTTCTGTGCTTTTTTTTGTTT